>JXCR01134951.1:372849-413607 GCA_002079205.1 Phalaenopsis hybrid cultivar
ATTAAAATTAGAAAAATTTATTGAAATACCAAAATAGATGTAATAATGCAAGGTGAATCATTTGCTTCCTGCTAAGCTAGTGCATATTCTCTAAGTTGTATACCCAGGCGAGGAGCTGAAGATGATCTTAATAAGTCAACTAGTTTCTTTATGCCAAAGGTCCTCTAAGAAAGTGGAGCACTAACTTTAATATCACCCCGACACAACCTCATCATGTGTGCTGACTGATGACACAAAAAATAAGTATTGGTGCTCGACAATTATTCTGATGACAACAACTAGTTATCTACCTCAACTGACCCTCATGTTCCTTAAAGTAGTGGCGGTAGCATGTTTTGAAACAATTTTATATATTTATTCATTTGTATTGTTCCACTACCACTTGCATGAGACTGAGAACCCCAAATAAGTTGTGTCATTACAACCATCATCCATGTAAATGTCTCCATCTGGATGCTAACACAACTAGATAAAGGATCATTATTTTTTGGAGGCACCTAATTTTGTTGATCAACATCTCTTGGATCTCTATTATTCCCATAAGTATCCTTCAAATCAATTTCAATTGTCTTGAGATACCAAATCTTACATTAATAATATAAAAATTAGAATTACTTTTTAATAGTCTCAATGATCATTAATGATTTTTTCTAATGAATCTTTTATGACCACATTCTCACTGCTCTTAATTGGGTTTTGATAATACTTTTGTCAAAACTCGACCTGAGAGCTTTAAATTACTAAAACAAAAAATTTTGTTTGAATAGGGGTCATTATATTTCATAAAACATATATTTACAACAATTTATTCATATTTAAACATTTGCATGTAGTAGAAAAAAAAAAAATAAACCATAACACTTTTCAGTCATTGCCCCACGACGCCTACAAACTTACTCCTTGAGGTTCATATAATCTACATTTGATTTTCCTAGAAAATATCATCAGCTAAATGTTTGAGTTAAAACTGCTCGGTAAGCAAATATTCTTCTAAATTATAATAATTCTTATTTTAAAATAGTTCGTAAGAGTACATTACACAATAAAAGTCTGTGTATAAAAAATATAGTAAAGCAAACAGTTTCATTTATTATTATTTATTTTATAGTTTTTATTATTAGGAGCCATCGTTTAAGCGTATAGTTTTTAAAAATATATGTTTAATATTTTTTCAACCCATCATAAAATTAAGCAACTATTTTCATTTTTTTGAACGGATACATTGTATTCCCCTGACACTACAATCTAACATAAGCATATCTATCTGTAAAATTAAATATTTACTCACCTGTACAATACAATCAGCTATTCTTTTCCTTATATTAATCTAGTCATTATTGTGAACCTATAAAAACACATTTGACTTAATTAACATTTAATAACACATCATATTTAATTAAATATCTTTCAATCTTGTCCCTCTTTCACATGAACTCTAAATTAACAATTTAATTAAATCATTACTTATTATTAATTAATACAAATGGTTTTCTAATTTCTTATTAATCTTAACCTATTTATTTAATGTACTAATAGTTTATAATTTAATTAATTAAATTCTAAGAAGGTTAATAGTAATTTTAATCTTATCTTATAATTTAACACAATTAATGAAAAAAATAACAATTAAATACAAAGTTCGGACTCATAATTGAAATTCCTCTCCTTTTTCTTCCAACTAACTCCATCACCAAAATTTTAAATAATCAAAAGATCCAAAATGATATAGCTTTCTAACATTTAAATCAAATTGACTTGAAATTGAATTTTTTTTAACATAATAAATTTTAAATAATAAAAAAATTTTAACTTGTGAGTTCAGTTTCATACCTAAAACAAAAATCCCCACTTTTACTTCATTGCATTGAACTGGCCTTGCCCTAATCATTGGAATGAAGCATGCAAGTCTCAGTAGCCCTCGGGTAAGAAAAAATATTACATCAATACTACGCACGTAGAGTAACGTGCGTAGTCAATAAAATCACGCCACGATACCCCGCACGACACAGAAAAAAAAAACGGCGCAGTAACACGAGGAATATTCCCCCCCGTGTTATNTTTTGACAACCTTAATCATGCAGTCATAAGATGTTAAGCATTTGACAAGATTTAAAACATCATTTGAATCTAATTAATAATTTGCATTCTATCTTCTTCATTAATACTTTTAATTGGTTATAAATCTTTTGTCTTGTAGTCAATTAATTTTTTTAAAAATACTATTCATCAAAGACATATATATAATTGATTAGTAGTATTTAGAGTTAAAACGAGCCAAACACGAACGAACAAATATTGGTTTGTGTTGTTCGTGTTCGGCTCGTTCGCTAACTCGTTAACTTAGCGAACGAGCGGAACACGAGTTTTTTAACGAGCCGAACACGAGCTGTTCGTGAACAACGAGCCGTTTTGACAGCCCTAGTATTATGCATAAATATTAAAAGATAAAAATTGAATAAAAATATTTGAGAACTTCGCCAATTATTTCTAAAAATTAATTTACATAAAACTTCTNATCCATTTGACAACCTTAATCATGTAGCCATAAGATGTTAAGCATTTGACAAGATTTAAAACAACATTTGAATCTAATTAATAATTTGCATTCTATCTTCTTCATTAATACTTTTAATTGATTATAAATCTTTTTAGCCTTGTAGTCAATTATTTTTTTTTAAAATACTATTCATCAAAGACATATATATAATTGATTAGTAGTATTTAGAGTCAAAACGAGCCGAACACGAACGGACAAATATTGGTTTGTGTTGTTCGTGTTCGGCTCGTTAACTTAGCGAACAAGCCGAACACGAGCTTTTTAACGAGCCGAACACGAGCTATTCGTGAACAACGAGCCGTTTTGACAGCCCTAGTATTATGTATAAATATTAAGAGATAAAAATTGAATAAAAATATTTGAGAACTTCGCCAATTATTTCTAAAAATTAATTTACATAAAACTTCTATATTTTAGAGGAAAGGAAGGGAACAATGAACGAGTTAGAAATTTGAATTGGTGAAGCAAAAGAGGAGAGAATAAAAGTTGGTGAAAAATAATGTATTAATGTGAACAATGAAACCGGCGAACAAATCGGACATGGCTAAGATCGAACCTCAATCAAGTCTAAACTCAAATCAAATTTAATATAAATAAAACAACTCATACTTATGATAACAAATATATTTTTATTCTTTATTAATACATAAATAAAATAAATAAATAGAATATGAAATGAAANGAGCTCAAATCAAATTTAATATAAATAAAACAACTCATATTTATGATAACAAATATATTTTTATTCTTTATTAATACATAAATAAAATAAATAAATAGAATATGAAATGAAATGTTGGGTACTATGCAAAAACTAGCAATACATCAAATTTCATACCCCCATGCTGATTTTAAGATTCACAATATATTTCGGGCCTAGAGATTAGGCGAGCTGGTCTTAGCGCCGCAGGTTGGTTTATTCGAGCTTTGACTAGTCAAAACAAGTTCAGGCAAACTTGAGTCTAATTTTTATTTAAAATTTTATAGTCAATCGGGCCCAGTAAGTGTGTTGGGTCGGGCTGCGGGCCGGGATGGTTATATATAAATTATTTAATTAATATTACTTCTATAAGAAATGGTGAAAGCATTTCTTTGTTGTTCATATTTATTCTTAATTATTGGATAAGAACATAAATAAGAAAAGCTTATATTTCATGTCATAAGCCATATAAATTGTCACTGAACATTTTTTTATGCTGTATTTTTCCTATAAAAAATGGTGAAATTACTTTATCCTCCTGATTTTTGTAAATAAATTTTACATCCATGCCATAAATTTTTCTGTAACAAAAACCTAAAATTTGATATTTATATTTTGAATTCTTTGGCGACAGAAGGCCATGCAACAAAATGTATGCCTCATTTTTAAAAGTGGGTAATAATTTTTTTTTTTTTTTTTTTGGTAACATAAAAAAATGGAGAGTTATGAATGTCAATATGAAAGTTTAGGTGTTGGATATGTAGATGTATAAGAATTGTGTGGTATGCATGTAAATGCCCCCAAAATAAATAATATGATATTTGGGCATTGGGCGGGTTGAGCTTTGCATAGGTCAAACTTATTCGGGCGACTAAGGGTTTGTTTGGGGTAGTCGTTTGGTTCGTGCATTCGGAAAGCTTATTGAGAAACTGCATCTTCAATTCCTAAATAGACGGGGTAGCGGGATCGACTCTGCGGCCCGTGTCTTGAAGCTGCTTCTTGACGGGTTCTTCCGCCCGTTCCCTTCGAAGCTGTCTGTCTCCTCCCTCGTTAGATCTCTCTCGCCTACCTGAGTTCCACCTCTCTAGGTTTTGCCCTAAGCCATCACCTACCTTCCTCTTCATCCTCCTTTCGAGTCCAAAACCATAGCGGTACAACCACAACTAGAGCTAGTTGAGAAGGCAACTACGAGATCACGGCTCACAACGATCTCATAAACTCCCTTATATCTTCACCTTTCACTCCACTCCTACCCGATTTATACAACATATCATGTTTGGTGCTTTCATTAATTACAAATTGCAAGCATAATTTATAATGGTATTCTCTAGCTAATCCTGTTTATTCTGGAAATTATATTTTCAGGATGGTGATGCAAAGTTACAATGCCTTTAATGCAATATCTCTAAATATTTTCTTATTTTAGGGATTTTGAAGTAGTATATAACCAAAATTCTGTAGGTCATGCAACATGGGTAAGTGTTGAAGTTGAATGGTATAACCAGGAGTTTGTTTTTTCTTTTTCTTTTTTCTTTTTTATTTTCATATTCTTAAATGTTGAATATAGTAAATTGATAAAATGTTTTTTTGTGGACTTTGATTCTTTTTCTATATTTTGACTTTTTCCCGAAATCATATAAATAATTATGTTTGACTTTATTTTGTGATGATCATTGGCAAAGGTTAGGTATTGATATGTGCCTCTGTATAACGTGTTACATGCTTGATTGCTTGTTTCTTTGATGCACTTTTTGTACATATTTCTTATTGTATATACAATAATATTATGTATGTGCAGCACCAGAACGATTACTTATCTAGAAATAACTGTAAATCAACTATTTTTCAAATTAGGGCAGCAGAGTAATTGGACGGGAATGAAACACAGATCGCAGGCTCCCTCCCGCGGGCGGCGTCTTTCACAAATGCAAAACGTGTTTTTTGGATAAGTTAGTGAAACACGCGAAACAAACACAATGGCGGCGTTTTTGAAAAAACCGCCACACTTATAACCTGCCCCCAAAAGAGCCCATAGTCAAAGTGGGCAAAAGCCAATCAAAGGCAGTCATTTTTTATTTTTTCATAGTCAAACTAACACATTTCAAGCAGGATTATGACGAGCAGCAAAACAACCCACACAAATGCCCAAATCTAATTTCAACTGTTATCGGCTCATCGAGACTTCCAAAAGTGCAAATAAATAAAAATAATAAAAAAATAAATAATTTTTTTTTTCAAATTAGCCTAATTCAAATCGAATTGACCATAAAAATATAGAATATAATACAAATAATATGGATTGAANCCGAACATGAGCTATCTCGAACGAGCCGAACACGAGTCAGGCCTAAGCTCGCTCAAGCTCGACTCGTTTAGAGCCCTAGCTAGTCGAGACTTACAAATGTGCAAAAACAAAAAAAAAAATAAATAAATAACCTTTTTTCAAATTAGCCTAATTCAAATCGAATTGACCATTAAAATATAGAATATAATACAAATGATATGGATTGTAAAATTTATTAAAAAATATTTATTTAATAATAATAAATTAATTAATTATAAAAGTATGATGCATGTTGTTGGATTATTTAATAAATTACGTTAATTAATAAATAGATATTAAAATAAGATGTAGATATGTTTTGGTTAACTACATATTTTTTTTAAAAAAGTTATAAAATTGTGACAAAGAAATCAACTTCTTAAAAAACTGTCATCAAAAGTATTAATATATATATTTTTCCAAAAATATCATACAGCAATTTCCCAAAAACTAGTGTACTTTAACATACAAAAGACCAAAACAAAAAAAACAAAAATCTCAAAGTATATTGAAGGGATTTTAATTACTCTCTGCTTCACATGTGCAAGCTACGCACGTGTAAAGGCTGCCATTGAACTAAAGAACAAAATGAACAGCTCCACAATTGCTCATTAAAACTGGATAATATTTACTATAAACAAATCATAATAAATTGTATAATTTTAATTAAAACTCGTACATCCATTTCTGTACAGTAATAACATACATGCACTACTTACCAGCATCAAACATAATTAGTTAAACGCCATTAAAACACAAGCACAGCTTAGCTCAATAATAAAACAAAGGAAAATTTTCATGCAGACCACACAATTCTTATGTAGTTACATATCCAACTCCCAAAATTTGATATCTACCACATAACAACATGTTGGTTTCATAAACATATAGAAAAAAGGTGTATTTCACTTTTACAAAGATAGCCATGATTGTATTTTTTTAAGTGATGCTAAAGATTGAAGTGTTATACATCAAAAATTGAATTCACATTTACATGTTAGATATATAAATACATAAAAATTATGCGGTATGTATGTAAATGCTGTAGAAAATAAACTTAAAACAAGATTTTAAAAATGGGTCTCAAACTCCATATAAGAATTAAGAAAATAAGTTTGAAAAAATAATGCTTGATTCATTGATAAACTCTCCCTATGCACATAATGGCTAGGTTGGCTGCTTCTAAATGGGTGACAAAAATAAGTTTAAAACAAGTCAAAATGCTAAAGAGAAGAAATTTGACAGTCTTATTTAGACTTTAGTGAAAAAAAACAATAGCAAAATCTGAGTGCGGGTGAAACATTTCACTCACATGTCATAACTCATCCTTCTCGTCTTCCATCTCTGTTTTTGTAGCTTTATCCGCTTCCTTCAGAACAAATGATTTAAGTGACTCAACATCCCTTTGTCCTGCAATTTTCAGGAGGAAATTATAAGCGTCGATGTTATGAATAATCAATTAGTTCAATGGCGCAAAACAGGCACTGATATTCATAAGAATGTATAGAAAAACCACTCAGTTCCTAATTATTTACATGTTTAATACCTAATCTTCAATTTTTACATGCACAATACCTCACCTGTGTATGAAAAGTTGTATTTTATTTTTAAAGGTTAAAATGATGTTTTTTTTTTCTTTAGATATTAAATATTTGGGTGGTATAAATGTTAAAAGCAAATACGAGGTGTAGATATCTAAATACATAGGGTTTGGGAGGCATGTATGTAAATGATTTGAATTTTAAGTTTTGCTACTGTTGNTTTACATACAAACCACTCAGTTCCTAATTATTTACATGTTTAATACCTAATCTTCAATTTTTACATGCACAATACCTCNAAACCACTCAGTTCCTAATTATTTACATGTTTAATACCTAATCTTCAATTTTTACATGCACAATACCTCACCTGTGTATGAAAAGTTGTATTTTATTTTTAAAGGTTAAAATGATGTTTTTTTTTTCTTTAGATATTAAATATTTGGGTGGTATAAATGCTAAAAGCAAATAAGAGGTGTTAGATATCTAAATACATAGGGTTTGGGAGGCATGTATGTAAATGATTTGAATTTTAAGTTTTGCTACTGTTGGCATGGGAAAATATTCGTATCAGAATGGCTTGCTAAAAAGAAAAGACCACAAAGCCATCAGATCTATTTTGAGATACACATAACATTAATTATCGATAGATTACACTCATTTTGAAGGCTTAGAGATTCATCATAATTAAAATTTTGAGCGGGATATTTCGATTATATCATTACAAATAAAAACAACTAAAATTAACCAAAACATCTTGGTGACTTCCTCTAGCTCAAGAAAAATGTGATCTTAAACTTCATTGATCAGGTCACAGGAGATCCAAAGTATGTTAAAGTTCCATTTTTCTCATTGGAAATGCTCATTTTTCTCATATTTTATCTATATACTTTGGTCTTCCGGTAAAGAAGGCCCTATAGAAATGGCGACTAAACTTATCCAATNTGGAAATGCTCATTTTTCACATATTTTATCTATATACTTTGGTCTTCCGGTAAAGAAGGCCCTATAGAAATGGCGACTAAACTTATCCAATTTTGCTTCTAATCATAAAATATTAAGCTCGGTATAGCTTTTGCTTTGACGGTGGCATTGCTTCAGTAGTTTCAACATTCAGCTTCAATACATCAATTCTTTTTCAATCTTAAGCAGAAAATTTTGTTTCAGAAAGTTTGGTATTTTTGAAACTCACTTTATTAACTTCATTTTTTTTAATAGCAATTATCTTCAATTCTGATTAGCTAATAGTTCTCTACAAAGAAAAAAACACCCTGAATAGTAACTCAATTAATGAAAACAATTCACTTTTTTCTCAGTCAAACACTTAATTAGATGATTATCAAGCCATAAAAACTATGCCACTTTCTGAGACCATAACCAAGGGACTGTTATGATTGGTTGTTTGATATTTTATTAAATACATGCCACTCAATTCCTATGTATTTACATATCTAACCGCTAAACGCCAATTTTTACATGCATATCATTTTAACCATGCATTAAAAGGACTATTTCACCTTTTAAAGGTTAAAATGATGATAATTTTGATGTGATACAAAATATTTGAGTGGTATAAATGTAAGAAGCGAACTTTCCACGTTAGATATGTAAATATATAGAAATTTGTGGAATGGATGTAAATGTCCTTTTTATTTTTCAATACCAAGCTTATCCACCTTCAATAAGGATTCATGATGTAGGGGAACGGGTAGTTATTGAGGAACGACATAAATGGAAGTGAAAATGAGGATTCATGCAGTCAAAAAAAAAAAAAAAGGTTGGAAGAAGGCTAATGATGATCATCCAATGTTTCATATTGGACTGAAAAGTAAACATGGCATGTCATCATTAAATAAAAAAGGAAAATTAAGAAAAAAAGGAAGGGGAATTATAAATGCATAAAAACCAATTATCCATTTATAATGCAAGAAAATATAGAGTTAGTTTCGTAATACAACTAGAATGATGTGACATCTGCAGATCATGCAGCAGAATTCAAAATTAATAAACCATGATCTACTAAATAAGCCAACAACTTGCTTTCTTTAAATACAAAAAGAAAGAGAATTAAAGCATAAATGATAATATAATGATTGAAAAAATCTGAAGATATTAACAACAAATTTGAACAATGTAAAATCAACAGGCAATTATGATTTAATCAATACATAGAATACTAATTGTGCCAAATTTCCTGAAGGAATAAAAACTTATAAAAAGAAAGCTTATGAGAACGAAAACTTCAAAATAATTAGATATCAAACTTTAGATGTTAGATATACAAATACATAAAAATTGTGGGGCATTTATGTAAAGCCCCAAATCTTAAACCTAGAAGCAATTGGTTTCCCCAATACATCCTAATCAACTATAGTACACAAACCTACGATTTAGCAGAGTGCAACAGACAATAATTGATTATATTGACAAAATAATGCAGTCACTTTAACATTTTTTCCAAATCTAACGCAAGTTGAAAACATGTTCAAGCAATAGATTGTGGAAATTAAATTAGACCTAAAGGTAGACTGAATTCTTAGGATCTTTAATTATTACAAAACAAAACAATAGTTCGTCAAATTTGGTTATATATTTAGTAATAATTTTGATCCCTTCCATAAATTAAATTAAAAAATAAATGCTCTTAGACAATGATAATATTTTTCTTCTTAAAATGATTTAATTTCAGTCTATGAGGCAATAGGTTCCCTTCCCAATCATTCTCTCTATCTATCTATGTTTCTCCGTTGAATTTTAGCATGGCTAATTAATTTTATTTTTTCAAACAGAACTTCTCACTCATCTCCAACCAGAAGTTACCCGTTTTGAAGCATTCATTTAATCACACTGGAACTTATGTTTAATACACTATCAAGTTCTACCTAATCGAATAAAAAAAAAAAGATATTATCCATTCATCACATGTAACCATTGTCTCTTCCACACAAGCAGTGGAAATAAGGGACGCATGGCCNAAACTTATGTTTAATACACTATCAAGTTCTACCTAATCGAA
Source organism: Phalaenopsis hybrid cultivar (assembly GCA_002079205.1). Taxonomy (NCBI): domain Eukaryota; kingdom Viridiplantae; phylum Streptophyta; class Magnoliopsida; order Asparagales; family Orchidaceae; genus Phalaenopsis; species Phalaenopsis hybrid cultivar. The sequence continues at coordinate 382,987 of JXCR01134951.1, forward strand.
TAAGAAAAAAAAAAGATATTATACATTCATCACATGTAACCATTGTCTCTTCCACACAAGCAGTGGAAATAAGGGACGCATGGCCATTCAAACAATAGATGATCATCAACTTGGCTGTACAATTTTAGGGGCCTTAATCTTACATATAGGCTTCATTGCAAACATGAAGATTGTTCTAGCAATTTCACTTTTTATCTTATTTTTTCATTCAAGGCCATCTTAATATAATGTTTTGTCTTAACACGGCATTATGACCTGTTGCTTTAATGCTCAAATCATGTCAACTCCAGAACCAGGCAGAACAGACTTTTGGAAATACAGCAAGTAATATCTTGAAGGAAGATTTACATACGCACCACTCAATTCCTATGTATGTACATAGCTAACACCTAAACTTCAATTTTTACATACAAACCACCTTACCTATGCATGAAAATGTGTATTTCACCTTTTAAAAGATAAAATGGTGTCTTTTTATGTGATATGAAAGATTTAGGTGTTATAAATGTAAAAGGTAAAGTTTAGGTGTTAGAAATGTAAATACATAGGTATTGAGTGTCATGTCTGCAAATGCCCCTATCATGAATAATAAACTAGCTAAGCTAATATTATGCTGTTGATGGAGTTGTTTGACAATAATCAGAAACATCAGATGCCAACTTAACTTGATATGAAAGTAATAAAATGTACTTCGTAATGAAACTCACCTTGGTATTTTGCAAACTCCTCTCCATCATAGAATATCTTAAAAGTGGGATATGAATAAATATGAACTTTGGTGCATACTGCTTTGTTCAGACTGCAATCTACCTCTCCTACCTCTATCTCATCTTCAGCTTCCACAGCCTTTCCCAATTCTTCCCAAAGTGTTCCCAATTTATTGCTGCAGCACTCATAATTTGAAAAAACAAAATAATCAGATAGGAGGTAAAATGAATCTACTAAATCAACACATCTTCAGTTTATTCAACATCAAAAACTTTTACCAGTACATGATCAATGTATCTAAAATCATAAGCCGATGAAAAAAATAATCAAAATCCATAAAGAATTACCAATATTTACACCAAGGAACACAAAACTTCACAAACCACACGGTATCTTTCTCTTTAATCTGTAAAGTGAAAAAACCCAGATGATAAGTTACTAAAAATCATTTCAGGAAATGAGAAAACAATGTAAACGGTTAATTTCACTTAAAANGCATGTCTGCAAATGCCCCTATCATGAATAATAAACTAGCTAAGCTAATATTATGCTGTTGATTGAGTTGTTTGACAATAATCAGAAACATCAGATGCCAACTTAACTTGATATGAAAGTAATAAAATGTACTTCGTAATGAAACTCACCTTGGTATTTTGCAAACTCCTCTCCATCATAGAATATCTTAAAAGTGGGATATGAATAAATATGAACTTTGGTGCATACTGCTTTGTTCAAACTGCAATCTACCTCTCCTACCTCTATCTCATCTTCAGCTTCCACAGCCTTTCCCAATTCTTCCCAAAGTGTTCCCAATTTATTGCTGCAGCACTCATAATTTGAAAAAACAAAATAATCAGATAGGAGGTAAAATGAATCTACTAAATCAACACATCTTCAGTTTATTCAACATCAAAAACTTTTACCAGTACATGATCAATGTATCTAAAATCATAAGCCGATGAAAAAAATAATCAAAATCCATAAAGAATTACCAATATTTACACCAAGGAACACAAAACTTCACAAACCACACGGTATCTTTCTCTTTAATCTGTAAAGTGAAAAAACCCAGATGATAAGTTACTAAAAATCATTTCAGGAAATGAGAAAACAATGTAAACGGTTAATTTCACTTAAAACTAAGAAATTATGAGTCATCAAACATTACAAAGCAAAAAGGCTTGTAAATAAATAAATAAATAAACATATGTTGTGGCAATATGACTCTCTAAGTGAGATGAAATCAAGTAAATAAGCATAATAAAATTCACGGATACAACAAGAAAATTATGTATTATATAACATGATAAGCTAACGAACAAGCCACTCACATAAAACACAGAAAAAGCTATGCTAAAATGAGCTAAAACTGAAAAGAACCAACGGAAGAAATAATGTTCGCCAATATCTAAAACAGAATACAAAACTATTTTCTAAACAGGCATAAATCAATAAGTTTGTGAAAATCAGTGAGCAAATGAGGACAAAATTATTGAAGCCCGAAACTAAAAAAAATCATAAAATCATGTGGCTCGACATAATTGCCTCCTGTAAATTCATGATGGTACGAAGGTATATCACTATAGTTCAAACGAGTACAGGATTATCTCTTGCATAGTCCTCGAGATTCAGAAGACACTAAGATAAGTAATATATAGTGAACCCTTAGCTCCTTGATACCATAAACTACCACAAAAAGTTCCGATTGACAAGGAGTTAATCCTTTCTTAAAGTTTTTTTATCGGAGCATGTCGATTCAATCAGGTCTTGAAATTCTAGAAGATGATATTTCATTGGAAATGTAATTCATGCTTTGAACGCATATTATGAGATAATCAAAATCATAAATATATATATGGATTAAACAATGTTATTGCATATGCCAACATAAGAGAAAATTAAGCTCTTAAAAGTGTAAGATAAATTCATTGATTCGAATGGATAATACTGCACATAGACATCCTCATTCATTGCATTATTTATTTCGAACTTATTTGGTGAACCCGAGGAGCTTTTTGAAATGAAGACACAAATAAAAAACTTTGCAAGAATAAACTTTGACATTAGGTCACCTCCCTAAGGATAAAGAGCGCTGAAAAAAAAAAGGATTCCAAAATCAAGAAAGAGAAGAGAATAGTAGACATTAAAGCATAAAGAAAGGCCAATCGTAGAAGTATTTAAAAAAATGGTATCGCTTCAATTAGACATTTTTTTCTATTGTCAATTAAATTATTATAATGAGGGCGTTGAGAATGATATATTTAGACAAGTTATACCATGTGCAATTAGATGCCACGAAAATACTTATCCATGATGATTTGGAGGAGATCTATATGATGCAATTTATGGCTTTGAATTCCCTAAAATAAAACATTACACACACGAACTAAATAAAAACCTACACGGCTTAAAAATGAATAAATTATTGGCGGTATAAGAAAATATGATGGATTCTACGTCAAACTGGCTTCACCAAATTGAATATATAATGTTACTGTTGTGCTGATCATCTTATTTTTATATGCAAGTAAGATTTTGATTGTAGAGAAAAATACCAGTTATATCGATGAGTTAAATAAATAGTTGTAACATAAAGGACAGGGGAAAGGCAAAGAAATTAAAGCAATGAAACTTGTTTGTCAAAGATTGATAAGCTAAATCAGCCTATTATATCCAGTAAGTGTTTATAGACACAAAAATTGATCAACTTGTGTAGTGGAAGAAACAAACATGACTGTGTTCAAATTCAAGTAAGATGTTTTTGGAGGAGATGACATAAATATTGTGCAACTTAAAAAATCCTAAAAGTAACTAATTTCAAATTAGCAATGAAACCTCAAACCACAGGCTTGTGATTGCTGGCTAGGTTAGTAAAGTGAATAATCAAACAATTACAATATCTAGCATTCATATATTCAGTGGCATGTTTTCGAGTATACGTCATATTTATAGAAAAAAGTAGCCCACAAAAGTACATTTGATTCGTTTGTTGAGACTAAAAGTAAGTGAATTTGCTAGAGAATCTACAAAATTAAGGAAATTTGTGTGACAACAATACCTCTATTGTAAAAGTTAGTGTTATATATCTAACCAAAAATATGCATTGCATTCCGAACCAACACATATTCAACTTAAATATCATTTTAATTGTGGTTCCTTCGAAAAAGATGCCCTGTCATGGAAGCAGTTAAATTTTTGTCCAGCAAACTTGCAAAGACAACCACTAAAAAAATAAACTGAGACATTAATATCATAGCTAACCTACATGATCAATAAGGTCAAGGTGTTAAACTTAATTAACGACTACAAAATAGCAAAGAAATATTAAAATTTCAAGTGAAAGAATGTTGACATTATGGAGCCTACAATTTTTTCTTCGAAATTAAATCAAATACGAATTTTCATGAATAAACACAAGTATGAAAATTTACCACAAGTTTTCAAGAATCTACAGAGAAACATCATCTCTTGTTCAATAAACCGCATCATATGTAAGGAACTATGTTACAAAAGGCGTGCAAAATTTATACCATAAGAAGAAAAGAGAGCTTAATGTTCATAAAATTTAACTCAATTCTATGCTATTTTTAAGCGATGAGATAATTATTTATAGAAGATGCATGCATGTAAGATTGGATCAGTGAGAAAAAAAGGCATTTACTATCTTTGGATTTGTCACAAATTTGTTGAAGACATCGAATCACATGTAAAATCACCAACGAGATGAAAAATGTCAACAAACTAGCACCGAAAAATGGTAAACCCCATAAAAAAGTTATTAAATTACAATGCTACTATCGAAGGGTGGCGATAAGATAGCGTTGGAGGATTCTTGGAGAGGAAGTGATGATAAAATAAGATAAGCCAATGAGGTAGCAAAGTGATTCATATGGAAGCATGAAGTCAAGTATTATAGAAAATGGCTATTTATTTATTTTTTCTCTGTTTTTATTTTATTTTATTTAGCGCATTTTATGTAAGATAAGATTATGATGTACTTTTTTGAAATCAAACTATAATGGAATATTTTTATTGTGCCGTTTTGGTCTTGGGTGAGACAATCACACCAAACTACACAATTTCTCAAGTTTTTATGTTGAGCTTGTGTTTTAGTATGTTTATACTTGTTCTATTCTACCTTTCCAATGAAATCATATTGATAATGGAAAGATACATCAACCATGTCAATTTTAGGAGCCTATCACAAATATCTTGCTTTTAGAGCAGACTAGCACGTGGGAAATATCATAATTACAGAATGACTTGGAAATATAATTATAAAAGGGCTTGTTAAATCAGTTGTTAAATCAGTCAAATGAGTATTGAACTTAAGAACATATGGATGCAAGGAGAAGCAGGCAATGAAATATAGCATGAACCAAGCAATTCTTGCATAAAAACATTCAAATACATGAAAATTTTCCAACTCTAAAATTCCATTTATTTTGGAATAATGAGATCCACTGATATGTTAAGCTATTTGAGTGAATGGTTAGAGCCAGAGAGATGCGTAAATAACAAAAAATATCACTACACACACAAAAGTACGCTAATACCATTGGTTGCAGAATGGAAAAAAAAACGAGTCTTAATATCCCTAATTTAAAAAGTATTAGAAAAAATACACAAGAGCAGTGAAGAACACAGATTAAAATTAATCTCAAGAAATGGGAAGGGAATGTGAAATGCAACCAAAGTTATCTACCAAAAATTTTGATGCTACGAGGAGATATTGTCCTGTTGAAGATCAACACATGGTTAGCTCTTTTAGAAATAATTAGTTCAGAATATTAACTGTATTCTTTGACAAAATATAATTGCCATCACTATAACATTCAAGGTTTCAACACACGGCAAATCACACCTAAAGCACTAAAAACTCTCCAGTCTGTAACTTTAGTTGAAGCCAGTAAATGTAAAACTAAGAGGAGAAAAACCATGGAATGAGCTCAAGCAGGCAAGCTGCAGGATAAATCAAGAAGGAACCGAGAAATAAACATTTAAAGTCCTTGTTCATTTTGAATCGCATGACTCTTCTAACAAGATTGTCGCAAAGGACTTTCCCTTGAATGCACGTATAGAGACAAAAAATTCCTCCCTTGCATGCAAGATATTGTGAAAAGGTCTTCCAGTAAAATTCAGTTATCACATGATTTAAGTAATTCTATGCATAACTCTCCTACAGAATTTATACCATGAACGTGCACTACTTCCAAGAATGCCGGATCATTAACCTAAATTCCAGGAATCTATCGCTCCATGAAGTTTTGGATGATATCCAGAAGTGTGTGGACTATAATTTTAAGTAGAGCTGCTACGTATTGACAATCAAATAATAACAATAATAATAAGGTTTCGCAACAACAATTAAGAGCTTAACATTAATGATCCATAAACTGCTTTACTTTGACAACCGAAAAAAAAAAAACTGCCATCATCACCATAATCTGTACCAACTGAAACAAGATCCTCTCTCGTCAAGAAGAACCAACTCACGTAATTCGCCCTCGCAGAGAGTATAAGTTTTCAAATTAGCAGGACTCAATCAAATGGACAGTAAAAAACAAGAAGAAGATCGATACTGATGAAACAATATCAGTTACCAGAGACTTGGATGAATCAAAAGAAACAAAGAGAATAGTCCAGAAATATCACAAAAGGCGGATCGGATATGCGATAAGACCTTGTCAGTAAATGTATCAGCCGTAAGTGTCACCACTTCCGCACCTGATNGAATCAAAAGAAACAAAGAGAATAGTCCAGAAATATCACAAAAAGCGGATCGGATATGCGATAAGACCTTGTCAGTAAATGTATCAGCCGTAAGTGTCACCACTTCCGCACCTGATCGATGAAAAGCGATCGTAAGAAGGGCGAGGAAGAGAAACACGTAGCTCGGGCGACGGAAATCCAGTCCCGTAGCTTCGCCTCTTCGGAGTGCCGCCATGGAAGTCCGAATGGGTAAGCTGTAACAAAATTGGGCGGGCCGGGCCTCTTCTCTATAGAATAGTCCCAGTGAAGAAACAGGGCTACGTGAAACAGGGCTACGTGGGGCTTCAATTGGAAAAATTTTTGCTTAGGTAAGGGTGTAAGCAGCGCTACATACACATAATAGATTTTATATAGGTGTTATATCAGCATTATATTCACACTATATTCTTGTAAATATCATATAACTTTCATATAATTTATATGTAACATACAAATATGTAAAAACAAAAGCGCAAAATTTATTTGTAAGTTTATGTAGGTAACAGTTAGGTTATATAAAAGTTACATTGAAGGTTATAAGGGGTATAACACGAATATAATAGTAACAGTCATATAACCTCCATTATGAACGTAGCGCTATAGCGTTGTAGGTCTTAGATGAGCAAATTTTTCTCCTTCTATTGGGGGGTGTTTGGTAGAATAATCTTTATCACACTCAATAACACTCCCAATAATATACTCTCTTTAAGTGTTATATCGGGCTCATGTAGAAAAATATTAAAGTGAAACCCTAAACTTCGTAATAACTCTTAAATTATTTGAAATAATCTTTGTGGCTCCAATTCAATAACCCAAAAATAACATTGTGGATGTCATTTCAAAGTTATTTATGGGTTATTTCGGGAAAGATAAACCTATATATTTCACTTCAATAACCCCAATAAAACTAAAAAATAACCTTTGCGGTTTCACTTCAATAACCCCGAAATAACATTTGCGATATTACACAAGTGGCGACATATTATTGAAGTCTGCATTTATAGCTACATCCGGAGTTTAGACAGAAAATTTTTTCATAACTTTGAGGGCATAATTATATACAAATCACAAGGAAGTTGCTATTTATGAATCATATTTTCATTCATTTTTCAAATTCTCACTCAAATATCTAAATTCGTGGTAAAATCTCAAACCATCATTTTCATTTTTTATCATATTCTCAATACTCATAAATACAATGATTTCGTTGTTCAAAAAAATCACTTTGATGGCTAATTTGTAAATATTAATGTTTCTAGAAGCATGTGATTATCTCAATTTTAATTGAATTTAAAAATGTATTTAAGGTAAATCCACTTTAAAAAAATTTTAATTCAACGCCAGTTAAATCAAAATTTATCGCATTTCATATTTGTTTCTGACATCCCGTCTCTTTTAAGATGCAAATATGGATTTACTAAATTTGATTGCAGGGCAAGATTAAAGAATTTACCGTGTCATCTCTCACGAGCTCCACCTTCCTTACATAGGATTTGGTAAATTCAAATTTTATCGAATTTGATAAATGGTAATATTTAACGTAAAATCAAGTTGCAGCCAACCACCCTCTTAGAGTGGTTGCTCTAAATGTAAAACTAATTTAAAACTTGTTTAAAGAAAATAACTTAAAAGTACCATAAATCACATGAATTAATGCCCAAATTAGCCTGAATGAACTATACTAAAATATGTTGGCTCAAAATAGATTGGTTTAGATTGGTTATCAAATTTCCCATTAATTAACAAGGAGACCGATAAACAAGGGCATGATACCACAAATATAGTTCTATTTCATTAAATTTTCATAAGATCCATGAATGATTGTTTGTTTTGAGTCTACTCTCACGTATACATTTTTAATTGATAAAAATGCTTATTTTCAAATTATTTGAGCTGCTTATATTATATAAAATGATAATTGGTGTGAGCCGGAAAATTCACGGCGGTAGAGTAATGGATTATCGTCTTATCGTTGCACGACGATTCAACACACACTCAAATGAAAAAGACACAACATGTGATGACATTATAAGTTTTTCCGTGGAAAATCCGTAAAGGGAAAAAACAACAGGGCCTGACCCAATTATTAAAATTTACCATAAGTTGATGATTACAGAGGACCCTTATTACACATACAGGAAAAAGTTATTAAATTTTCCAAGTTACAACGTCGACTGACGGTGTCTGGTCAGCGATGATTGACGGTGGTCGACGAAGGTCAATAATGATCGACGGCGGCCGGCGGCGATCGACGGAGGTTGGCGTGGGTCGCTGACGGTCGGTTGTAGTCGACAGCGATCGGCGATAGTAGGAATAATGTTAGACTTAAGCTAATTTTCCTAAAGTTCTATCTTAAGTCCCCTCCCTAATGTGAGGGACGGGACTCTATTTATAGTGTCATTGGTGCAATTAATATATGAATGAAAACCATTTTGATCGGACGGTCCGGTGAGCTTTCGTCGATCAAATATCGTTTGATGGACATTTCAGTGCCTTTAACGATGTTGAAATTGAGCAATATTGGGCTCGTTGGATTCGACTTGTCGAGACGGTCGATTCAACTATGACCTCGTTAAATTTGACATTTTTTTTACCTTCCAAATGCGTCTAGAAATCCTCCAAGAGTGGTTTAATAATTTGAACTGAGTTTGATCTGACTCCGATTGGACTAACTTTGATATCATTAGGTCCGTCTCATTTGACTATAAGCATGCTTAATCAGAGCTCTGGATGATTTTTTATCAAGATTTTAATATTTTTGCTCAAAATATTGTCCGAGATTTACGTCGGGCGATAAAAATCTGTTGGCGGCGTATTTATAATATACCTTAAAATGATTGTTTGCACACCGTCTTAATGTTTTCAAATATCTTCAGTGGATTCATTATAAATTTTATTTATAATTTCTATATCATAAAACATTGAACACTATTTTATAAATATATTTTACTTGTTTGGAGCATTATAGATGTAAAAATAAGACTTTATTTATTTGATTTTAACTCTTTGATAAATTTACATATATTTATGCAAAACATGATTTTTATTTAATGCACATTTAGAAATGATGTATTATTTATTGATCTACGCGCGTAATAATTTCTATAAATTTAAGCTGAAGAGCTTCAACTAAACTACATGCTGACTCATCATTTTGGTTAGCCCGCTTCATACGAGGCCACCCTGCATAGCAGGAACAGAAACCCTATCTGCTCTTCCAAAATCCCACTGCTGCATTCCTCTCCCGTTTTCACCTGTAATTCTTGCACGCCTCTCGCCGAAAATGGAAACCCACCCGGCGAACCGTCTCCCTGAGGCAGATGCACTTCCGGACGGCTTCGTTGAGAGCTCTTCGGAGGTTCCGCTGTCTGTCAACTCGCACGATTCTCTGCGCGATCGACCGGGCGAGCTGGGAGATGGTTCGCTGGCCTTTCGGACGTCTGCGGATGCTCTGCAGAGCGATGGAGCACCGAAAGGTGAGGAAGGGATTACTACCATCGGCAGCTTGACTGATTCTTTTGCTGTAAAAGTTGTGGATGTCGCTAGCTCTCACGATTACAAAGAAATGGAGCTCATACAGGATACGGGTCCATGTTATAGAGACGAGCAAGAGCATTGTCAGAGTTCCGTGCAAGGCATGCGTTTATTTCCGTCTTTCCATATTTGTGATAGCTAAGCCTGTTTTGTGATTTTAAGCTTGATGTTTTTAATGAAGCAAATCTAATTTTTGCGGAGGGCGGAATGAGTCCCCTTTCATAGTATAGCTAGCTCCGTTTTTTTTTTCAATGCTATTTAGATAACATATTTCAACTAAAAATGTTATTTAGATCACATTAGTATCTTTCCAATACCGTGCATTTGATTCATTGACTTTATATTTAGAAAATGCAATGCTTTTTAATTGATTGACAACGGCTATAATATTTTTTTTGTCACATTTTTTTTAGTCGTTGAACATTAGATTTGCTGTCATCTAGATGTTTAAAAAAAGGAGCTTTGATTATTTTTGACACAATATGATGCTATTCAAGTAATCGTGTTATCTGTGAAATGCAACATTTCTGGTTCATTATAATCCTACAGAAAAGAATGAGATTTTATGTTGAACAATTAAAGGAGATTACGTTATTTCTTTTATTTATCCTGTTTTTTTAACTATCTTGATTGAAAATGTATTGATAGTTTCCAATTCAACCTCTGTTTCATTTTACTATCTTGATTGAATATGTATTGATAGTTTCCAATTCAACCTCTGTTTCATTTTACTTCAATCTCACCCTCTTTTGTTATTCATATCACCAATGAGATAAGAACATTAAACAAAACCTTTTATTATAAATTAGGAAAAGTAACACGGCATCAATGAGATAAGTTTTGAATTTTGACTTCGAGCTATATAGAACATCAACTTTTGTAGCGATCTTTGCTTTTAAATCTAAATTTATCCCAAAAAGAAGGATAGATTGTTTATGGTTATACTAAAATCACCTGTTTTAGATTTAATGCTTATCATAATAAAGTTATTTAGTTAAATCCTGACAAACTTTGTCATATATTTGAGTTTTATTGCTTGTTTTTTTTGTTCTGGAGGCTGGTGAATGTCACTCGCCAGCTAAATAGAACAATGGCTGTGTTTGCTTGAACTCCTTAACATAAAATATGAAATTGTTTCTAGCATAATGAAGTATTATTGAAAATATTTAATAATGCACTTTTAAGTAACTCCTAGAAATATTTTAGACTTATGCCAGGATGGCGTCTGGCTATTGTTTTATATTTACAGTATGAGTCCACTTGTGTTTTTAAATTTGTTTTCCTTTTAATAATGTAATACTACAAATCTGATGCGTTATTATCCGCAAGGATGAAAACTTTGCCTCAAATTTTTTACTGTAGCTTTTTAATTTTGTATTTTGCTGGCACTGAAGGTTGTTTAGAGTTGCATTCTTGTACCCTCAAGGAAAGCCATACAGATGATACCGAGTCCTTGACATACCAAAATAAACAGGTTAGTTTTACAACATATCACTTTGCGTAAACTATGACAATGTTTATGATGCAATATTATCATAGTTCTTTAGGGCTTTGACTCGACATGTTTCCAACATGTTTGATGGATGCCCTTGGTCTCATCTCATGCTTGGCTAGTCAATCCTTGCTTTTTTCAGTTTGACACCAATTTATTGCTTTTTAAAATTATTTTCGGTTCTAATAATCTTGGCGTTGAACCTTTTTCTTGATGAAGGGGCTCTTATGCGAACTTCTTTGGGTTCCTTTGGACTTTCTACAAGATGGAAGCTTTATTTGCGGATTCTCCAAACTGTTTTTGTGGAGTCTTTATTGCTTGATTAATCAACTTTTCTTCTCCTTTCTCTAAAGCTTTTAGTTATCTTCTTTCCTTTTTGTTTATGGGTTTAAAGCTCTCCCTTTGTTGCATTCTTTTGGGCTTGAAGCATAGAAAGGGCTTGAAGTCTAGAGGATTAAGGTAAAAAGATATGACCAAAAGCTCGAGTTAAAGAGGGAATAATTGTTGAAATATTATAGACAAAGCCTTTTGAACTCAAAACATGCAATTTCAAAGTGTTCGACATACACAACTTGGATGTTACCCCGAGCGCACAACCCAATGAAGCTCATGTACAGCTATCTGATAATGGATAGCGAATTTTTGCTCATCAGTTCATTATTTCTACTAANTTCTGTGTATTGAAAGATTAGGCTTGTATATTAGTCCGTACTCAATTTCAATTTCAAATTCAAATTTGGACTCTTCCTCAAGTGTAGATTTAAGTTCAAAAAAATATTATGGTGTAGGTATGAATTTCATTTGAACGACATAGTTGAAGGTTCATATTGTAACTACAAATAATTTTTTGCATCTATAACATTTGAACAAAAAGTTCATGGATTGCAATAAAGCTAGATTTAATCACATGTGATTTTCGTGCTTCTAACAAGCTTTAGATGAGATGTTATTGAGTTTTTCTTAGGAGTAAGCATATGTGCAACAATCCTTATGACAAAATGATCATTTTGATGTTTTTTAATACCTAAAATTATGCTTAAAGACTCATACATTGTTTTTGGTTCATTGTAGTTAAGTCATCCCTAATTGCTCGCTCAAGAACTTCAGGAAAATGACAATAATATGATAGTTTATAGGCAAATGATATTTAATTGCAATATTTATGGCAAAAAATATNACAGGCCATGATGCTTTTTTGTTTTACCTGCTTAATTACCAAATTTGAACTGAAGTTTGAATCGAGACTACATAATGTAATAACAAATTCTTAATTAATGGTTGGCACGGTTGATTATGTATATTGACATAATTAGAGTATCGTAGCAGTCATTTGTTGTGAGTGCTTATGTGCTTTACCTGCTTGATTATGTATCATGTCATTGTGATTATGTGCTTTATAATTCTCATACATACATAATACATAAGATCTGGAGATTGCTTATGTTAGTTTCTTTTGAATAAAGGGATTTTTATTATTTTCATCTTGATATCGCTGAGATCAAATTTATGGGGGGATTCCTGAACTAGAATTTCCTTGTGGAGGAGTTTTGGAGTAATTCTTACTTATAATCTTAGGGTCTATTTGGCGCAGCTGCAACTTCTCAGCTTTTCAGTTGCAGCTGCGCTGCCCCATGAAACTGCTGCAGGGAAGTTGACCGTCTGTTTGTTGCGCCTGTGTGAAAACAGCTGTGTGATAGCTGTTTCTGGATTAATGAATATTCTGCTCCTGCTTAGTAAAGCCGTTTAAAACAGAATTGTGAACGCCACATATTTGATATTTTAGAAGATTTCAACCAGAGGAAGTCCTAAGAAGTTTTTTCTAGCTTTCCGTCAATGGATGGAGCGAACATCGTGGAGGACAGTGACAAAGCAGTATACATATTTAACAACAATTTCAGCGTGCTATAGCCGTAATATTATATATTTTTAGGTGTTAAATACATAATAGCAGAAGGAGTTTTCACTGATATGCATGTAAACCTTCTTCTATTAAATAATTAAAAGTTTTATATATATTCTTTTTATTAATTAACTATTAAATAAATATATTTAAATTTATCTAATTATATGTAATTTGATAATCTATAAATTAGTTATTGGTTTGTAATCAATTAAATTAATAAGATTTAACTTAAATAAAGTTAAATTAATATCACAATAAGAAACCCTCACCTGCATCCCCCGTCACTTCTCTTTCTATGGCTGAAGCCCTCGCCCATGTCCCTCCCCCTCTACTGGTTTATCTGAAACCCATAGCCTTCTAACCTCACCTTCTCCTCCTCCGAGTCGACTATGCCACCTTCTTCCATTAGCGATATCTTCCTCCCAAATAGCTTGATCACCGGTTCTCTCCCATCAGGCGTTCCTTTCTGTGTCGTAAGCTTCGTCTTCTACCTCACATCCCCGAATCGAGCAGCTGGCGGGGCGGCATCGAGCGAGCGCAGGCTTTGAGGGGCATGGCAACTTTGAGGGCTTCGCGAGGGAGCACGGGGCAAAGAGGTCAAAGCCGATCGCAGCAGGTTCGATCCCGCGTCCCGCCTTCCGCCTATTTTAGCGGCGGGCAACCGCAAACGCAACATCCAAACGAAAATTTTTTTCTCAGCTTCGTGGTTTGGGGCCGTGCCACCCGAAATGCTCGGCCCCAAATGGAGCCTTAATTCGTAACGCCATAAATCGTTATAGATTGCTTGAAGCTTATTCAGTCTAGTTCCTTTGCCTTTTGGGGGTGATTTTGTGCTAGCAGTTTATTTATTTTTTCAGTGACTTTAAAGTTTATCGTATTTATTGCACTTGTTACCAATATACACACATGAATTTCATGCATGATTTGTAACAATCCTTCTTTTGTAAGTCTCGTAGGTTTTCAATTTTCCAACCTCAAAACCACCCGAACCAAGGTCAGGGTTTGATTGAACTCTTAAAGCATTGCTTGAGACGAGATCATTTTCTCCATTTGATCACAGTTTGGATGATNATTTTCAATTTTCCAACCTCAAAACCACCCGAACCAAGGTCTGGGTTTGATTGAACTCTTAAAGCATTGCTTGAGACGAGATCATTTTCTCCATTTGATCACAGTTTGGATGATGTAGGAAGTCTTTGGGCTTAGAGATCCAGATGCAACTAGATGCGGTGATTTGATCTATGAAAACACACAATTTAGATTGAAATATCACATTTAAATGATAACCNTAAATAAAAGTGGTGATCATTTTACTGAATTGCTTGATATTTTTGATGAATATAGGTTAGTTGGTTTCCATCAAATATGCCCAACTCAGGTAGATTTGACTTTGACAAGTTTATCTTATGATATCAATCATGCTTATCAGGATGTGAAAGATATGCTTTTGCAATTTAGGGTCCTTTTGTTGAATCTCTCTCTCTCTCTCTCTCTCTCTCTCTCTCTCTGTATTGAAAGATTAGGCTTGTATATTAGTCCGTACTCAATTTCAATTTCAAATTCAAATTTGGACTCTTCCTCAAGTGTAGATTTAAGTTCACAAAAATATTATGGTGTAGGTATGAATTTCATTTGAACGACATAGTTCAAGGTTCATATTGTAACTACAAATAATTTTTTGCATCTATAACGTTTGAACAAAAAGTTCATGGATTGCAATAAAGCTAGATTTAATCACATGTGATTTTCGTGCTTCTAACAAGCTTTAGATGAGATGTTATTGAGTTTTTCTTAGGAGTAAGCATATGTGCAACAATCCTTATGACAAAATGATCATTTTGATGTTTTTTAATACCTAAAATTATGCTTAAAGCCTCATACATTGTTTTTGGTTCATTGTAGTTAAGTCATCCCTAATTGCTCGCTCAAGAACTTTAGGAAAATGACAATAATATGATAGTTTATAGGCAAATGATATTTAATTGCAATATTTATGGCAAAAAATATTCACCTTTGTTGTAATCTTCAAATCTATCATACATCTTATATAATCAATGAACAGCAAACGGTGCTTCTTAAATTTACATTTGAGATCAAACCTTGTGGCAACAACTTGCAAAGTTATTGAACATATTCTACTAGTTTTGACTCATTTGATTATTATTATTATTATTATTTTGATTATCAAACAAATTATCATTTAAAAGAACTCTGCCAGTTTATTGATCTATTTTGAAAATTATACATGTTTTTTAAAGCGCAGGATTATAATTCAAACCTCTTGTTACACACTTTATAGGTTTCTAGAACCTAGCATATCTAATTTTGTTGAAATAATTTTATTAGTTGTTTTTTTGGTTGGCTTATCTGTATATCATACGTCATACTTCTACTTGACATCATATGCAACTACTAGCTCTGACACTAATTTAATAGAGGATTTCTTAGGTTCTTGTGTTCCTAACACAACTGTATGCACATTTTGAAAAGCCAATTTAGATTAGAAGTATGTGAATCAAAAGACCACCAATTAAAACAATTGATGCTAACTTAAAAATACAAGAAATTTGAAAAAAAATTTAATAATTGATTAATCCAAAGTTATTCACTGAGAAATGGGAGCCTCATAAATTTATATTTCCATAGGAGTTCACCCCTTAATTTAAAATTTGTTTGTTATATTCCAGTAAAATGAAGAATGAACACAAAGANATTAATAATTGATTAATCCAAAGTTATTCATTGAGAAATGGGAGCCTCATAAATTTATATATCCATAGGAGTTCACCCCTTAATTTAAAATTTGTTTGTTATATTCCAGTAAAATGAAGAATGAACACAAAGATTAATTATGAATTATATATAAAAACAATAACAAGCTTTCATTCCACATTGTGGTTAGCTATATGAATCCTTTGTCTCCATTGTGTCCCACCGAGTGTCATATTTTCATTTAATTCTAATAAATTAAGCTCATTTTCTATACATGTCCGAGTCTTTGTAGGTCTACCTCTATCTTTCTTAATATAAGTCAAATTTAAAATATCTGCTCCCCTAACTGGGTCATCAGAGAACCGATGTTTAATGTCATTAATCACATAAGAAAAAACAATACGCCAGAGATCATTAAATACAAAATTTATAGGTCTCACACTATCACATGAAGATTATTTCCTCCAGAAATTAGTAGACACATTTGCATCTCACTTGAAGAAATNAACTGGGTCATCAGATAACATATGTTTAATGTCATTAATCACATAAGAAAAAACAATACGCCCGAGATCATTAAATACAAAATTTATATGTCTCACACTATCACATGAAGATTATTTCCTCCAGAAATTAGTAGACACATTTGCATCTCACTTGAAGAAATTGGTATTCAATTATGCACCATAACTTTGAAAAGAAATTTGAAAATTTTATTAAGAAAACAATTCCACTAAATGTCTCATTTTTTTGCTATTTATATACTTTAAATTTATTTGAAATGAATCTTTTAAATTCTTGTGTAAATGTTAAGGAGTCCCCTGAAAGCGACGCAATATATGACNCTTTTAAATTCTTGTGTAAATGTTAAGGAGTCCCCTGAAAGCGACGCCATATATGACCTGAATACAGTGAAAAGTGTGCAAGAGCCGCTATACTGATGCTCGGGTGAAGTGCCAAATAAACAAAAGTTCTCACATTACGGATGATTGCAGACAAATAAGTTAGTCCATAAAACCAATATGATATGATTCGACGTAGAAATTCGCACAGATTTTCGTAGAAACAAGGGTAAATAGTAATTCTTATTGCAATAATCTAAACAACTCTCACAAATACAAAATATAAGCACCTACAGTTCAAGAGGTATGCAATCTCTTCGAGTTCCTACAATTCAAGAGGTAGGAACTAATAATCCAATTTCATGTATAAACCTAACCCTAGACATAATGATCGTAGTTATACCCAACAACAACAACAATAACAATAATAATAATAATAATAATAATAATACTAATAATAATAATAATAATAATAATAATAATAATAATAATAATAATTATAATAATTAAAGGCTAAATTGCCCTTAGGCATATAAAAGAGAAATTTGCCCTTAGGTCAGA
The DNA here is from genome assembly GCA_002079205.1 of Phalaenopsis hybrid cultivar. Lineage (NCBI taxonomy): Eukaryota > Viridiplantae > Streptophyta > Magnoliopsida > Asparagales > Orchidaceae > Phalaenopsis > Phalaenopsis hybrid cultivar. The sequence continues at coordinate 400,490 of JXCR01134951.1, forward strand.
CACCTTCGTAACAATACTTCCCCCCAAAAGACTTGTTCTAGAGGCGGGAAAAAAAGAGTATTCCTCCTTCCCCACAACTGTCTTTATTTCTTCATTCTTTGCTTCCTCGTCTTGCTTTATGAGAACTTGTAATCTTCGATCCTTGCAATGGTTTCCTGAGGTAAACTTCTCATCACACTGAAATCATAATCCCTTGGGTTGCTTCTCTCGAATCATTCTCTCTCTCTATAAGACACTTGAGTGTTGCTCCCGGTCGTGGGCCAGCATTTGTGTCCTGTGTAGCCTTCCTCTGGACTTCCAATTTTTGAGCTTTTGACATCGTCGCGATCGCAATAGTTCTATACGACACCCCATCTGTGATGCTCTTGTTGGCTTTCTTCATTTGGTTCTTGTCTTCCATAATCTGGCATAGCTTCACCATCTCCATCAATCACCACGGTCTTAGTACTTTGAGTGCTGCTCGTATATCGGGCTTTAAGCCCTTCATGAAATTCCCTTCTAGTCCTGTTTTAGAAATCCTCCACAGTTATCTCAATAATAGTTAATATCTCTCATTATATTCCATGACCGTCCCCTCCTGAGTTAAGACATAGAATTGCTCGTGTAGGTCTTCTTACTGAATTACTCGAAAACATTCCAATAAACAATCTTTAATTCTTCCCACGAACGAATCAGGTATCTAGTCTTCCTCCACTGAAACTAAATTAAGGCTTTCCCTCCAAACACAATCCTGCTGCCATGAGATTCTCCTCCTATCTAGCCCATCAACTGCGAAATATTGCTCAGCCTGATACACCCTCCCATGTTGTCTTCAACTTCCAAACTCCAACATCTCCACCCTAACCTCTTCTTCTTCTGTTGTCCCCCATATATCGTGGGTAAAACTCCTTTCTTCGATTGTAGTCATATTCCCTCTCTGCTTCTCTCCATTCTTCTTTGTGCTCCTCCACACCTCTGACATAATCCCTTCTCCACGTTTCGACCCAACCGCTTCCATAAGAAATCTCTAATTCACCCCTAATCGGAGCTCTGAGAGGAGATTCATGATGGTTGATGCTTTCCTTCTCTTGTTTCTCAAATTCGATCTATCNCCATATTCCCTCTCTGCTTCTCTCCATTCTTCTTTGTGCTCCTCCACACCTCTGCATAATCCCTTCTCCACGTTTCGACCCAATCGCTTCCATTAGAAATCTCTAATTCACGCATAATCGGAGCTCTGAGAGGAGATTCATGATGGTTGATGCTTTCCTTCTCTTGTTTCTCAAATTCGATCTATCTTTCTTTCGATCTTGCAACATATTCTTCAGTCAACTTTTGGTTAGGGTTTGCAAATTGAGTTGTCGACATGTTCATGGATTGCATCTCAACGAGCCTCTTTAGCATCTCTCAAATTTTCTCGATGCTTTCGAATCAATCCTCCAATTCATTTTTCATGGACGAGAACCTCTCCTCTTTGACAACGAACCTTCCTTCCATCCCAAAATTTATTTGGCTCATCTCTTCCTCTAACTTCTCCAAATCATCTACTTTTTTCGCTGCCATTATTTCCTAAAAATTTTTTGATTACGTAACGTAAATTACTGAATGCTGAAATGTATCACTAGTAAGCCAATCTTGTCGATGCTTCCCGGATAGTTAGAATCACGGGATTCACTCACGAAGGCCCGAACGTCGCGATCACGCTAGAAGGCTCAACGTCAGATCGATTGATAATAACTCTGTACTCCGCGATCTCTTCAACTGGTCTCAATCGCAACCTTATCCAATCTTAGGGTCTTTGTACGTCGCGATTCCTCTCGGGTACTTCAATCGCGACTGTTTCACGAGGTGATGCCGCCTGCACGCCGCAATCCTTCTTCTGTATTGAATCTTAGGGTCTCTGCACACGACGATTCCTCCCAGGTACTTCAATCGCGACTTATTCACACGGGGATGCCATCGACACACTGCGATCCTTCTTCTGTATCAAATCTTATGTCTTTGCATGACTTGATTCCTCCCGGGTACTTCAATTGTGACTGTTTCACGAGTTGATGTTGCTTGCACGCCGCGATCCTTCTCCACCATGCTCAAATCCCGTTGAATGCCGCATCCATGTCGTGATCTGACTGTTGCTTCTTGGGTCGCAACTGTTTTGGCGATCTCGTTGGCTTCGATTAGATTCTGTAGTAATCTCCTAGAAACTGTTCTAACACCACTTTGACACGATTCAACGTAAAAATCCACAAAAAAATTTGTATAAATTAGGGCAAAGAGATTTTTATTGCAATAACCCAAACAACTAGGGTTCGAAACAAACGAACACGAACGAACAGAACTTGTGTTCGTGTTCGGTTCGTTTGAAATTTTATTTGTTTGAAATAGACTGATGTTCGAAATTGTTCGTGAAGTCACTGTTCGTACGAGCCGAACACGAGCTGTTCGCGAACGATGAGCTAATTTGACATCCATAATATTNGAAAACGAACTGAACACGAACGAACAGAGCTTGTGTTTGTGTTCGGTTCGTTTGAAATTTTGTTTGTTTGAAATATACTCGTGTTCGAAATTGTTCGTGAAGTCACTGTTCGTACGAGCCGTACACGAGCTGTTTGCGAACAATGAGCCAATTTGACATCCCTAATATTAATATATATAAATAAATATTATATTAATTATATAACTTATATTGTATAAATATATAATATCTATATTAGTATATTACTAATATAGTATATTAATATATTATTATTATTNGCTATTTATATACTTTAAATTTATTTGAAATGAATCTTTTAAATTCTTGTGTAAATGTTAAGGAGTCCCCTGAAAGCGACGCAATATATGACTTGAATATAGTGAAAAGTGTGCAAGAGCCGCTATACTGATGCCCGGGTGAAGTGCCAAATAAACAAAAGTTCTCACATTACGGATGATTGCAGACAAATAAGATAGTCCATAAAACTAATATGATATGATTCGACGTAGAAATTTGCACAGATTTTCGTAGAAACAAGGGTAAATAGTAATTCTTATTGCAATAATCTAAACAACTCTCACAAATACAAAATATAAGCACCTACAGTTCAAGAGGTATGCAATCTCTTCGAGTTCCTACAATTCAAGAGGTAGGAACTAATAATCCAATTTCATGTATAAACCTAACCCTAGACATAACGATCCTAGTTATACCCAACAACAACAACAACAACAACAACAATAATAACAATAATAATAATAATAATAATAATAATAATAATAATAATAATAGTAATAATAATAATAATAATTAAAGGCTAAATTGTCCTTAGGCATATAAAAGAGAAATTTGCCCTTAGGTCAGACACCCTCGTAACAATACTTCCCCCTAAAAGTTTCGTCCTCGAGGCGGGAAAAAAAGAGTATTCCTCCTTCCCCAAAACTGTCTTTATTTCTTCATTCTTTGCTTCCTCGTCTTGCTTTATGAGAACTTGTAATCTTCAATCCTTGCAATGGTTTCCTGGGGTAAACTTCTCATCACACTGAAATCATAATCGCTTGGGTTGCTTCTCTCGAATCATTCTCTCTCTCTATAAGACGCTTGAGTGTTGCTCCCGGTCGTGGGCCAACATTTGTGTCATGTGTAGCCTTCCTCTGGACTTCCAATTTTTGAGCTTTTGACATCGTTGCGATCGCAATAGTTCTATACGACACTCCATCTGTGATGCTCTTGTTGGCTTTCTTCATTTGGTTCTTGTCTTCCATCATCTGGCATAGCTTCACCATCTCCATCATTCACCACGGTCTTAGTACTTTGAGTGCTGCTCGTATATCGGGCTTTAAGCCCTCCATGAAATTCCCTTCTAGTCCTGTTTTAGAAATCCTCCACAGCTATCTCAATAATAGTTAATATCTCTCATTATATTCCATGACTGTCCCCTCCTGAGTTAAGACATAGAATTGCTCGTGTAGGTCTTCTTACCGAATTACTCGAAAACATTCCAATAAACAATCTTTAATTCTTCCCACGAACGAATCGGGTATCTAGTCTTCCTCCACTGAAACTAAATTAAGGCTTTCCCTCCAAACATAATCCTGCTGCCATGAGTTTCTCCTCCTATCTAGCCCATCAACTGCGAAATATTGCTCAGCCTGATACACCCTCCCATGTCGTCTTCAACTTCCAAACTCCAACATCTCCACCCTAACCTCTTCTTCTTCTGTTGTCCCCCATATATCGTGGGTAAAACTCCTTTCTTCGATTGTAGCCATATTCCCTCTCTGCTTCTCTCCATTCTTCTTTGTGCTCCTCCACACCTCTGCATAATCCCTTCTCCACGTTTCGACCCAATCGCTTCCATTAGAAATCTCTAATTCACGCATAATCGGAGCTCTGAGAGGAGATTCATGATGGTTGATGCTTTCCTTCTCTTGTTTCTCAAATTCGATTTATCTTTCTTTCGATCTTGCAACATATTCTTCAGTCAACTTTTGGTTAGGGTTTGCAAATTGAGTTGTCGACATGTTCATGGATTGCATCTCAACGAGCCTCTTTAGCATCTCTCAAATTTTCTCGATGCTTTCGAATCAATCCTCCAATTCATTTTTCATGGACGAGAACCTCTCCTCTTTGACAACGAACCTTCCTTCCATCCCAAAATTTATTTGGCTCATCTCTTCCTCTAACTTCTCCAAATCATCTACTTTTTTCGCTGCCATTATTTCCTAAAAATTTTTTGATTACGTAACGTAAATTACTGAATGCTGAAATGTATCACTAGTAAGCCAATCTTGTCGATGCTTCCCGGATAGTTAGAATCACGGGATTCACTCACGAAGGCCCGAACGTCGCGATCACGCTAGAAGGCTCAACGTCAGATCGATTGATAATAACTCTGTACTCCGCGATCTCTTCAACTGGTCTCAATCGCAACCTTATCCAATCTTAGGGTCTTTGTACGTCGCGATTCCTCTCGGGTACTTCAATCGCGACTGTTTCACGAGGTGATGCCGCCTGCACGCCGCAATCCTTCTTCTGTATTGAATCTTAGGGTCTCTGCACACGACGATTCCTCCCAGGTACTTCAATCGCGACTTATTCACACGGGGATGCCATCGACACACTGCGATCCTTCTTCTGTATCAAATCTTATGTCTTTGCATGACTTGATTCCTCCCGGGTACTTCAATTGTGACTGTTTCACGAGTTGATGTTGCTTGCACGCCGCGATCCTTCTCCACCATGCTCAAATCCCGTTGAATGCCGCATCCATGTCGTGATCTGACTGTTGCTTCTTGGGTCGCAACTGTTTTGGCGATCTCGTTGGCTTCGATTAGATTCTGTAGTAATCTCCTAGAAACTGTTCTAACACCACTTTGACACGATTCAACGTAAAAATCCACAAAAAAATTTGTATAAATTAGGGCAAAGAGATTTTTATTGCAATAACCCAAACAACTAGGGTTCGAAACAAACGAACACGAACGAACAGAACTTGTGTTCGTGTTCGGTTCGTTTGAAATTTTATTTGTTTGAAATAGACTGATGTTCGAAATTGTTCGTGAAGTCACTGTTCGTACGAGCCGAACACGAGCTGTTCGCGAACGATGAGCTAATTTGACATCCATAATATTAATATATATATAAATAAATATTATATTAATCATATAACTTATATTGTATAAATATATAATATCTATATTAGTATATTACTAATATAGTATATCAATATATTATTATTATTATTAATTTATTATATATTATAATTTATAAAATTTAGTTTTTTAAAATATCATAATTTTTTTATATATAATTATTTTAAATTATTTTATATTTCGAATAATAATGATTCAAACACGAACGAACGTATCATGAAAATGAGCACTGTTGTTCATATTCGTTTCGTTTACTTATTGAGTGAATCAAACACGAACTCATTGACTAACCAAACACGAACTGTTCACGAACAACTGGTTTTTTTGACAGCCCTACAAACAACTCACACAAATGCAAAAAATAAACACCTATAGTTCGAGAAGTTGGTGATCTCTCCCACTTCATACAATTCGAGAGATGATAAATCTAATTTCGTGCATAAACCTAACCCTAGACATAACAAGTCTATTTATACCCGACAATAATAATAACAAACGACTAAATTGCCCTTAAGCTTTCAAACGACAGATTTGCCCTTAGGCTGGGTGCCCTCGTAACATAATATTAGAATAGAATATTGGAATATCATTATTCTCACAGGTAAATTAATGAAATTAGTTGATATTTTGGTTCATAGGAAACTAAATATCTTATGTATTCAGGAAATTAAATGGGTTGGAAAAAATGTTAAAGAGATTGATAACTTATGTTTTAAAATTTAATATTCACGTAAGAATTGCACTAGAAATGATATATATATATATATATTATACATAAGAGATTGAAAGATAATATTGCAAAAATTAATATAGTTGGAGATAAAATTATAGTACTAGAATTTTTAAGTTTATAAGTGTTTATATTCCTCAAGTAGGTTTAGATATATGTTCAAAAGAAAAATTCTAGAATGACGTAGAAGAATTAATTTAAATGATACATTTTGAAGAAAAGAATTTTATTGGAGGAGATTTAATGCATATGTTGGTAGAGGTGGGAGATTTTAGAACTATTAATGGTGACTAAGATTTTGGAATGATTAATGAAGAAGATAAAATTATGTTAGATTTTGTTTTTTCATATGATTTTGTTATTGCTAATACATTATTTGAGGAAAGAAATAACAAATTATTACTTATTAGAATGTATCTCGTAAAACATTTATTATTTTATTATGAGAAAAAGAGATCATCAAGAATATAAAGATTTTAAGGTCGTTTCAAGTGAATTTAATCACTTATCATCGATTATTAGTTCCGAATTTTAAGATGAGAAGTTGTATGATAAAAAATACAATGAAACATTATCATAGAACTAGATAGGGGCTCCTAAATGACATAAAATTATTTTTATGAGTAAATTTCAAGATTTTAAGATTTGGATGTTTATGAAGACATTAATTTTACGTGGCATATAGTAACAAACATTATTAAATAAGTAACAAAAAATGTACTTGCAGAATCAAAAAGAAATTTTTTTATGAATAAAAATAGTTGGCGGTGGAATAATAATGTGCAATGAAAGTTAAAATATAAAAATTGTGTTGTAAAATATGGTTTAAATGTAAAAAACTTGAAGAATTAAGAAAAACATAAGGAGTTTGGTAGAGAGCCTCAGAGGTTAATTTGTGACGCTAAAAATTCTGTTTTTATATTAAATTTTATATTAAAAAAAATATGTATAAATTAGTCAAATAAAGAGAGAAGAAAAGTAAAGAATTAATTCAAGTAAAGTGTATTAAAGATGAAAATAAAAAAATTATTTTTTAGATGGAGATATTCAACATAGGTGGATGAACTAATTTAATAAATTTTTTAATGAAGTTTAGGAAAATACAATTGACCTTAGTGATCTTTATATCATTAATAATAATAAAATGTTTTATTTTTACTGCCACATTAGTAAAAAAGAAGTTGAAGAGACTAAAGAAAATTCAGGATGAAAAATTAGTAGGACCTGATGATATCCCAATTTAAGTGTGGAAATATTTAGGAGATTTGAGAATTTCTTGCTAAACTGTTCAATAATATTTTAAAACTAAAAAATGCCGAAGTAGTGGAGGAATAGTATTTTTGGTCACCATTTTCAAAAATAAAGGGATGCACAAGAGTATGCAAATTAGAGGAATTAAGTTGATGTGTCATACTTGAAAATTTTGGNACTAAACTGTTCAATAATATTTTAAAACTAAAAAATGCCTAAGTAGTGGAGGAATAGTATTTTTGGTCACCATTTTAAAAAATAAAGGGATGCACAAGAGTATGCAAATTAGAGGAATTAAGTTGATGTGTCATACTTGAAAATTATGGGAGGGTACTTGAACATAGTTTAAGAAGTGATACAAAGATTTCTCATAATCAGTTTGGATTTATACCATGTAGGCCTACCATGGAAGTTATACATTTATTGATGGAGAAGTGCAGAGAATAAGGATGATCTAATATGTTGTTTATTGATTTATAAAAAGCTTATGATAAGGTTCCAAGAGAAGTCCTTTGGAGTTCTAGAGAAGAAATGTGTTGATTTGACTCATTCAAGTCATTAAAGATATATATATTAGAGCCGTCACTTCTGTTTGAACAAAAAGAGGATTGACCAAGTATTTTTCTATTTCAGTTGGATTACATCAAGGATTCAGTTTACACCCATATTTTGCGTTAGTTATGGATGCTCTTACTAGACATTTACAGGAGGATGTACCATGGTGTATGCTTTTTGCTGATGATATCCTTCTTGTGGATAAGACTAGATACAAAAGTTTAAAAATAACTTGAATTATGGAGGTCTACATTGGAGTCTAAAGGCCTTCGTTTGAGTAGATCTAAAACTGAATGCATGGAATGTAATTTTAGTAGTTTTAGCTATATTGGTGTTGTAACAATGGATGATCAAATCATTAAAAGTTGTGAATGTTTGAGATATCTCGAGTTTGTTGTTCGAAGTGATGGTGATATAGTTGGGATTGTTATTAATATAATTCAAGCTGGTTGGTTGAAGTGGAGGAATGCATCAGGCCTATCATGTGATAGAAATAGTATCAGTAGGACAAAGGAAAATTTTATAAGAGGGTGGTGAGACCTGCAATGCTCTTTGATGTAGAATGTTGGCTTTTAAAAGAGAAGCATAAAACAAAGTTAAGCGTTGTTGAGATGAGAATGCTTAGGTGGATGAGTGGCTTGACACTTAAAGACAAAATGCCGCATGAATATATATGTGATAGGGTTGGTGTAGCTCTAGTGGCAGACAAGATTATAGAGTCTTCTTAGATGGTTTGGTCAAGTTAAATGTTGACCATCTGATGATCCGATTAGGATAGTAGATGTTTTAGATTCGACTTATGTTAAGAAAGACGTAGGTAGACCTAAAAAGACTTGGGCGTATTGTAGCAAAATGATTGTAATCTATTAGAATTAAATGAAAATATGACACTAAATAGGATGCAATGGAGAAAAAGGATTCATGTATCCAACCTCACTTAGTGGGATAAGGCTTCTTGTTGTATATACTTCAAATTTATTGCTCCTAAGTTGGTATATGTGGCCTTGAACTGCTTAGGCACTATTCAAATTAAAAAGCTAATGAACTTCATATCAATTCTCAGGTCCAATGTGTATAAGACGCATTCACTATCCACAAGAAATCTGTGGAAGATGGTGTGCTGTTCACAATGTGCATAGAAACATGGATGTGCTGCTACAAGATTAATGTAGGATGCTGCAATCCGGTGAAGTTGACTAGATCGAGATAAGCATATTGTTTAGGGGATAAGTATGGTTAATAGAAGATGGTATCAACTATCAACTGCAGTTGAATATAGTTGGTTAAACATGAATGAACTGGCAGTAGCTAACTAATAGGAATAGCGTCAGAGAAAAATAACTAGATTCACATGCATGGTAGCAAATGATCAAACGGCCCCTGTTCCCATGAATAATGGCTCCATGACCTTGAACCAATAAAATACTTGAACTCTTGAATACAAGAAATTAGTTGCTCACCATTCCAACCAACAGAAATTAAACCATATCAAGGAAACCCCATTTAACTGAGAAGCATCGCAGTCTTATACGCCTTATCATCAAATGCATATCTAAATAAATAAATCTAAGACGAGTGAANTTTTTAAAATATCATAATTTTTTTATATATAATTATTTTAAATTATTATATTTCGAATAATAATGATTCAAACACGAACGAACGTATCATGAAAATGAGCACTGTTGTTCATATTCGTTTTGTTTACTTATCGAGTGAATCAAACACGAACTCATTGACTAACCAAACCCGAACTGTTCACGAACAACGAGTTTTTTTGACAGCTCTACAAACAGCTCACACAAATGCAAAAAATAAACACCTATAGTTCGAGAAGTTGGTGATCTCTCCCACTTCATACAATTCGAGAGATGATAAATCTAATTTCGTGCATAAACCTAACCCTAGACATAACAGGTCTATTTATACCCGACAATAATAATAACAAACGACTAAATTGCCCTTAAGCGTTCAAAAGACAAATTTGCCCTTAGACTGGGTGCCCTCGTAACATAATATTAGAATAGAATATTGGAATATCATTATTCTCACAGGTAAATTAATGAAATTAGTTGATATTTTGGTTCATAGGAAGCTAAATATCTTATGATGGGTTGGAAAAAATGTTAAAGAGATTGATAGCTTAAGTTTTAAAATTTAATATTCACGTAAGAATTGCACTTGAAATGATATATAGATATATTATACATAAGAGATTGAAAGATAATATTGCAAAAAATAATATAGTTGGAGATAGAATTATAGTACTAGAATTTTTAAGTTTATAAGTGTTTATGTTCCTCAAGTAGGTTTAGATATATGTTCAAAAGAAAAATTCTAGAATGACGTAGAAGAATTAATATAAATTATACATTTTGAAGAAAAAAAATTTATTGGAGGAGATTTAATGCATATGTTGGTAGAGGTGGGAGATTTTAGAACTATTAATGGTGACTTAGATTTTAGAATGATTAATGAAGAAGATAGAATTATGTTAGATTTTGTTTTTACATATGATTTTGTTATTGCTAATACATTATTTGAGGAAAGAAATAATAAATTATTACTTATAAGAATGTATCTCGTAAAACATTTATTATTTTATTATGAGAAAAATAGATCATCAAGAATATAAAGATTTTAAGGTCGTTTAATCACTCATCATCGATTGTTAGTTCCGAATTTTAAGATGAGAAGTTGTATGATAAAAAATACAATGAAACATTATCATAGAACTATAAAGGGGCTCCTAAATGGCATAAAATTATTTTTATGAGTAAATTTCAAGATTTTAAGATTTGGATGTTTATGAAGAAATTAATTTTACGTGACATATAGTAACAAACATTATTAAATAAGTAACAAAAAATGTATTTGCAGAATCAAAAAGAAATTTTTTTATGAATAAAAATAGTTGGCGTTGGAATAATAATGTGCAATGAAAGTTAAAATATAAAAAATTGTATTGTAAAATATGGTTTAAATGTAAAAACTTGAGGAATTAAGAAAAACATAAGGAGTTTTGGTAGAGAGCCTCAGAGGTTAATTTGTGACGCTAAAAATTCTGTTTTTATATTAAATTATATATTAAAGAAAAATATATGTATAAACTAGTCAAATAAAGAGAGAAAAAGAGTAAAGAATTAATTCAAGTAAAGTGTATTAAAGATGAAAATAAAAAATTATTTTTTTAGATGAAGATATTCAACATAGGTGGATGAACTAATTTAATAAATTTTTTAATGAAGTTTATGAAAATACGATTGACTTTAGTGATCTTTATATCATTAATAATAATAAAATGTTTTATTTTTACTGCCACATTAGTAAAAAAGAAGTTGNATTTTTCAAAGCTCCTAGGGGCTTTGATCATTGATCCAATGATTTTGATATTCAAACTTAACAACATTTGGCTTAATCTGTCTCTATTTTCTCTTATTTTACCTATTTCATTTAAACTATTAAACTCATATTGCTTTAGTTGACTTCGCAACTGTCATTTTTTGAGGTTTTCTGGAATTTGCTTACATTTGTTTATTATTATTATATTTCAGTCATGAAAATCTTTTTGATATGTGTTACTTACACTTAAGGAAGAGTACCCGTTGTTTTAATTTTAAAAATATTTAGTGGGCACCTGGCTCAGCTGCCAATATGGTAAAAAATGCTGAGTACCTCGATCGAAAATAAGCAATTCAGGTTCTATGTTGCATCATATAAGTTTTAAATCCATTTGCTGGCATTGGCTTCATTGAAGTTTTATGTGGTGAAGTTACTTTTCGAATTTAAATTTATATGAAATTAGGGCCATAGTTAACACGATTCAGTNTGGGAACCTGGCTCAGCTGCCAATATGGTAAAAAATGCTGAGTACCTCGATTGAAAACAAGCAATTCAGGTTCCATGTTGCATCATAAAAGTTTTAAATCGATTTGCTGGCATTGGCTTCATTGATGTTTTATGTGGTGAAGTTACTTTTCGAATTTAAATTTATATGAAATTAGGGCCATAGTTAACACGATTCAGTTTCTTATGCTTGATTCCATGAAACAAAATGAGTGACGCCATGCAAATGACAGTTGGAAATGGTGCAAAAGTTTGCACTTTAGGTTAGTTTTAAAATTTGATGAGTTTCTGCTTTTTGCAGTGACTATCTTTTCAAGCTTTTGCTTATTNTTGGGAGGGTACTTGAAAATAGTTTAAGAAGTGATACAAAGATTTCTCATAATCAGTTTGAATTTATACCTTGTAGGTCTACCATGGAAGTTATACATTTATTGATGGAGAAGTGCAGAGAATAAGGATGATCTACATATGCTGTTTATTGATTTATAAAAAGCTTATGATAATGTTCCAAGAGAAGTCCTTTGGAGAGTTCTAGAGAAGAAATGTGTTGATTTGACTCATTCAAGTCATTAAAGATATGTATATTAGAGCCGTCACTTCTGTTTGAACAAAAAGAGGATTGACCAAGTATTTTCCTATTTCAGTTGGATTACATCAAGGATTCAGTTTATGCCCATATTTTTGCATTAGTTATGGATGCTCTTACTAGACATTTACAGGAGGATGTACCATGGTGTATGCTTTTTGCTGATGATATCCTTCTTGTGGATAAGACTAGATACAAAAGTTTAAAAATAACTTGAATTATGGAGGTCTACATTGGAGTCTAAAGGCTTTCGTTTGAGTAGATCTAAAACTGAATGCATGGAATGTAATTTTAGTAGTTTTAGCTATATTGGTGGAGTTGTAACAATGGATGATCAAATCATTAAAAGTTGTGAATGTTTGAGATATCTCGAGTTTGTTGTTCGAAGTGATGGTGATATAGTTGGGATTGTTATTAATATAATTCAAGCTGGTTGGTTGAAGTGGAGGAATGCATCAGGCCTATCATGTGATAGAAATAGTACCAGTAGGACTTAAAGGAAAATTTTATAAGAGGGTGGTGAGACCTGCAATGCTC
>JXCR01134951.1:414505-426461 GCA_002079205.1 Phalaenopsis hybrid cultivar
TGGCAAGTCATGTCTTCTTTTAAGATTTGCGGTAAGAAGAGTTCATTTTATCCATGCTTTATATTCTTCAGCAAGCCGAATTTGGTGTAACTCTATATTCTCCTTTTAATTAATGTTTTCGTTTTTACTATTATCATACAGCTGCTAACACGATGGCTTGTATGGAACTTTCATGTCATTTGATGATAAAATAATCCTTAGGTTTATATGACTTGAAACATCAGACAAGTGCACCTGATAAAATGAAGTGTCGGTTGCTCTTTATTAAAATCTGGGTTAGCTTGACCAACGTTTTGTAGCACGCATTGATCGCTCAGGCTATTTTAGTCTTGATAAAGATTTAGTTTATATTACATTTTTCTATGGCACACTCATTATTCATGCCAGTGCACAAGACTTTCAATTGTGTTTGCAATGGCATAACCTAATTCTCTTAAGTTGTACTTACATGTTGAAAATCATCCTTAGGTTTGGTGGAAGGCACTTACTTTTCATTGTTTTCTTATAAAGGCTTCTTTTGTTGTTAACTCTGCTTGTTAGAGCTAATATGCAATAAGCTTTATTTGGATATTTGGCCCTAGTGAATAGGGCCTAAGAAAAAATTGGAAATCTTTTGTTAAATATAGAAAAGTGTGACTAGATTAATTTTGGAGCTTTTCACCAAATTTCTAAGGGTTTAGATTGATTAAAAGGCTAAGGGATGAAGGCTTGGTTTGAACTGCCGAAGCATAGGTCGGTCATTTTTGAATGGTATTTGGTTAGGGTTTTGGTGGGAGAAAATTATGGGGGGGACGTTATGGAGTTATAGGGCCATGGTAGATGGAGATTCCAACTCACAATAACTAAAAAAAAAAAAAGAAGAAAAGAGAAAAAAGTGCAGGGATAAAATAATTCATCACTTACCAAACTAATAGCAGTCTGAATGATCACCACATGTCCAACTCCTTGGTTGGCTGCAACCTCCCAAGTTTTAGGAAAATGCTTCAATTGTTTTGAACATTCAATAACCTCTATTGTAAAAACTAGAAATAATTTTATTCACATTGTTTCAAACATTACACTACACTACATATATATAGCATAACTAACGAAAAATAAAATAGGAATCCCTCTAAATAGGAAAAAACATAAAATAGGAAATACAAATAAATGAAACACAATTATTAGAGTATTTTCTGAGATAATAAAATAAATTTAAATAAATTTCTTCCTGATGCAGATTTCTTACTGATAAGGAATTCCACACTACCCTTCAAGCTGGGTTATAGATGTTGTAAAGACCCAACTTGGTAATCAAATCGGTGAAGCTGCCCTGGAGGCAGGGATTTAGTGGAATAATCAGTGACTTGAAGATGAATTGAAATGTACACTAAGTGTATAATGCCACCATTGACTTTTTTAGAGATAAAATGCTTATCAATCTCAATGTGTTTGGTCCTGTCATGATGCACAGGGTTCTTTGCAATATTAATGACAACTTGATTGTAACAAAACATCTTTATGGGTTTGACCGTGGAGCATCTTTAACCATTGAATAACCTTTGAATCCACATTTTTTCACAAATTTCCAAAGCAATTGCTCGATACTCAAATTCTGCGCTGCTTCTTGTGACCACTGCTTGTTTCTTGCTCATCCTTATGACAAGATTTTCCAATAACAATGTCCAGATGTGGATCTTTTGCTCGTGAGTTCTTCTACCCAACTAACCATAGTTTAAACTTTTACTTCCTAGTTGTTTGATTTCTTAAACAATAATTCTCTGTTAAGGTCTTCTTATGAAACCTCAATATTCTGTAAATTATCTCCGATTGTTCTTCGTTTGGAGTTTTCATATATCGACTCACAATGCTGATAGAGAAAAATATATTTCTAGTGTCTGATAGATATATAAGCTTTCCCACCAACCTTTGCTAATTGAAAGTAATTTACAATCTAGTTGGGAACATATAACATAGAAAAAAGATAAATATTTTCAGAGATTTTCACTCTTTTCACGATAATTCTAGAGTGAGATCCATCGACAAGTCTAACAAATTTGGAGGTGTTGATTTCTTGATACTTGATGAGAGCGTGAATATCCTAGTCATGGGGATAATAAACACCCGAATCTATCAACCAAGGTCGAGATCTTCTATTGTTAGATAAAAGGAGATATGATATCTAGTTGTTCCATCATGCTAGTAGGCTGCTCGGTAGAGGATTGTGATACTTGTCTGGAACTCGAATTAAACATTTTCTGCAATGCCTCCATTTGCTCCTTGGTGAATGGGTTGAATTTTGAATTATTGTTGGTTGTGAAAATAACAATTGGTCGGTTCTCCCTATCATATTTTTTATTTGATGGATTTCAATATGTAGGTTTGCAATGTAATTTCCATCACTTTTATTTCACATGTTCAAGTTTCTTACAATGGTTACACCATTAACGCCATTGCTTGGACTTGTTATTTTGAGATGCGTTTTGAGTGTATAAGGTTGATGCTTTAACAGATTGTGTGATCTGGTTATCTATTATTATCAACTTCCTTTTGCTCTTGTTCTTTTGAACTTCTGCAAAGGCCTCCCGAATACTAGGGATGGGTTTGATTCCCATAATTCTCCCCTGACTTCATCAAGATCTTTATTGAGGACAAGGAGGAATTTAATGGACTTTTTTGTTCAGTAATCCTTCTGTAAAAGGCAGATTCACCATGACATTTCCTGGGGCGAACCTTATACATTACAACCAACATGTGAGTTACCACTCTGTTCTCCTTGTTGTAGATCATGTAGTCTGCTGTCGATCTCGAATAATGCTAGAATATATTTCACATGCAGCCTCTCATACTTGTCGGCTGTCCTATAGAGTAGAAAATTTTCTCTAATCTCCGTGATCATGGAATGTATTAACCATTACATGATAATATGGTCATTAAATTTTCAAGCCTGATATTTGGAATATGTTTCTGCCAAAATTTTAACAGTGAAATATCCATCATTCCCTTTGTCATGGATGTGCATGAAGACGAATTGAGATCATTGAAGAAAATTGTGGCCATGTAGTTTATGGTTTGTGACTAAATTAGAGGGGTTATCAGGCACAATAGCAGTTGCAGATGTAGACTCGGTTCTTGAAGTGACTATCAAGGAAGAAGATTATGAGGTCATGCCGTGTTTGACCATGATTTGATTGTGAATTATGAATCTTGGAATTCTGTTGCTTTGATTAAAGCAAGAGGATCTTTAGTTTGATTTTTGACTGGATGACCAAACCAGATGGAGATGCCTTACTCTTGGTTCCCACATGATCTCTGTGATCGGGCCTTCTTCAAGCCTGCGACTAGAGGAGCCGATTTAGCCAACGAGCAGGGAAACAAAATAGAGAAGTTGGACTGAGCATTCTCCAATAGTTGTTAAAGATTTCACTTGAGTAGTTGTCGAGACGCAGAAGAAGCCCAGACACGAGACACAGAGGTCTTCATTGAGTTCTTTGACTCATTGGAACAAAGTTTTCTTGTAGGCACAAGACGCAGAGGTCTTCATGGTGTTATGCGATCTGTTGTAGTGGGTCGTTGAGTTTGCACGAGACATTCATTAAATTCTACGACTCGTTTGAGCGGTTCTTCGAGTCAGCAAGGAGACGAGGAGTATGTTTAGGGAAGTGAGAGTATCTTTTCTCCGCCAGAAGAACTCATATCTAAGATGACCTCGAAGATGAGCAGCAACTGCGATTGAACGAGAATGAAAGAGAATTTTAGAGCTACGACTTTGATTCCATGGGGAAACTAATAAATAATTTTATTCATCCTGTCTCGAACATTACACTACACAATAAATATATAAAATATTTGAAAACAATAAAATAGGAATCCCTTTCAATAGGGAAGAACATAAAATAGGCAATAAAAGTAAAGGAAATACAGATATTNAAGGCTAAGGGATGAAGGCTTGGTTTGAACTGCCGAAGCATAGGTCGGTCATTTTTGAATGGTATTTGGTTAGGGTTTTGGTGGGAGAAAATTATGGGGGGGATGTTATGGAGTTATAGGGCCATGGTAGATGGAGATTCCAACTCACAATAACTAAAAAAAAAGAAGAAGAAAAGAGAAAAATGTGCAGGGATAAAATAATTCATCACTTACCAAACTAATAGCAGTCTGAATGATCACCAAATGTCCAACTCCTTGGTTGGCTGCAACCTCCCAAGTTTTAGGAAAATGCTTCAATTGTNTAGGGCCATGGTAGATGGAGATTCCAACTCACAATAACTAAAAAAAAAAAAAGAAGAAAAGAGAAAAAAGTGCAGGGATAAAATAATTCATCACTTACCAAACTAATAGCAGTCTGAATGATCACCACATGTCCAACTCCTTGGTTGGCTGCAACCTCCCAAGTTTTAGGAAAATGCTTCAATTGTTTTGAACATTCAATAACCTCTATTGTAAAAACTAGAAATAATTTTATTCACATTGTTTCAAACATTACACTACACTACATATATATAGCATAACTAACGAAAAATAAAATAGGAATCCCTCTAAATAGGAAAAAACATAAAATAGGAAATACAAATAAATGAAACACAATTATTAGAGTATTTTCTGAGATAATAAAATAAATTTAAATAAATTTCTTCCTGATGCAGATTTCTTACTGATAAGGAATTCCACACTACCCCTCAAGCTGGGTTATAGATGTTGTAAAGACCCAACTTGGTAATCAAATCGATGAAGCTGCCCTGGAGGCAGAGATTTAGTGGAGGCATCAGTGATTTTAAGATGAATTGAAATGTACACTAAGTGTATAGTGCCACCATTGACTTTTTTAGAGATAAAATGCTTATCAATCTCAATGTGTTTGGTCCTGTCATGATGCACAGGGTTCTTTGCAATATTAATGACAACTTGATTGTAACAAAACATCTTTATGGGTTTGACCGTGGAGCATCTTTAACCATTGAATAACCTTTGAATCCACATTTTTTCACAAATTTCCAAAGCAAGTGCTCGATGCTCAAATTCTGCGCTGCTTCTTGAGACCACTGCTTGTTTTTGCTCATCCTTATGACAAGATTTTCCAATAACAATGTCCAAATGTGGATCTTTTGCTCGTGAGTTCTTCTACCCAACTAATCATAGTTTAAACTTTTACTTCCTAGTTGTTTGATTTCTTAAACAATAATTCTCTGTTAAGGTCTTCTTATGAAACCTCAATATTCTGTAAATTATCTCCGATTGTTCTTCGTTTGGAGTTTTCATATATCGACTCACAATGCTGATAGAGAAAAAGATATTTCTAGTGTCTGATAGATATATAAGCTTTCCCACCAATCTTTGGTATCTACCTTTTTTCACATGCGTCTTTTCTTTCAAATTAAAACCTTTTGTTGAAATCCGTAGATGTCTCCACAGGTTTATGCCCTAACATTCCTATCTTTTTTAATAGAGGCCTAATTTGCACTTTCTCTAGGATATCACAATTCCTTACTTGGACTTTACCATTTCCATACCCAAAGTGTATCTCATAGCTCCTAGATCCTTGATTTCAAATTCAGTGGCAAGAATCTATTTAATATTCTTAATTACTTTTTTATTATCACCTCTCAGGATCATATCATCCATAAAGATAATGAATATAACTTTCTTACCTTCTTGTGTATGCTTTATGTATAAGGATCATATCATCCATATAACTTTCTTCATCCAAAAAAATATGATAACAAATTTAATAATTAATAATTATGCAATTAATTTCTTCTATCACAATCTTTCATAATTTTCCCCAAGATTTTAAAGATTAAATTTACGTGAGATTTAAATCATCAAATCTTTTCATATATAAATCCATAACGTGAAAACAGTGTTCTACAAAGTTACAATTTTAACAAAAAAACCATATAAAGTCCTCATTATTCTTCCTATGGTTGGTCAATTTGCTTCCTGTACCAGTGCTGCATCCGAGAGACCTTGTTTTTCTCTTTTGTCTGATTTCCATTTGTATTTATCTCTTTGAATTATTTAGTCATTGGTTTTGCATGTGATTGGATATTATTAAGATTATGCAGTGTTTCTTTTNGGTGCTGCATCCGAGAGACCTTGTTTTTCTCTTTTGTCTGATTTCCATTTGTATTTCTCTTTGAATTATTTAGTCATTGGTTTTGCATGTGATTGGATATTATTAAGATTATGCAGTGTTTCTTTTTAAAACGTGAGCGTGACTAATTGCAGAATTTTATTATTTTTATTGTTTTTTTTGTGGAATTTTAATTACTGTGAGATTATTAATAATTTGAAATGAGCAAAAAATGTTTGTTTTTTCCTAAAAAGCAAACTCTTGATTTAATTTGTGAAATACGTATTTTCTTTGTAATTCATTCTGCATCTCATTCTAATTTGCATTAAAAATTTTACCCTTGTCCTATTTCAAATTGGTTTCAGAGCCTTAAGTTGCGACATCATGTTGACTAAAGCAGCATGATGCTTGCGTTGGTAAAATAAAAGATTTANTAGCGTGACTAATTGCAGAATTTTATTATTTTTATTGTTTTTTTTTTGTGGAATTTTAATTACTGTGAGATTATTAATAATTTGAAATGAGCAAAAAATGTTTGTTTTTTTCCTAAAATGCAAACTCTTGATTTAATTTGTGAAATACGTATTTTCTTTGTAATTCATTCTGTATCTGATTCTAATTTGCATTAAAAATTTTACCCTTGTCCTATTTCAAATTGGTATCAGAGCCTTAAGTTGCGACATCATGTTGACTAAAGCAGCATGATGCTTGCGTTGGTAAAATAAAAGATTTGTATAGAGCACAATCAATGTGTTTCGAAACAAAAAATGATATTTTTTACCTACATTTGATGGGAGGCATAACTTTCAGATATCTTTAGAATGAATAAAAAATTGTAAAATATATTTAATNATATAGAGCACAATCAATGTGTTTCGAAACAAAAAATGATATTTTTTATTACCTACATTTGATGGGAGGGATAACTTTCAGATATCTTTAGAATGAATAAAAAATTGTAAAATATATTTAATTTTTAATAATATCATTGATTTACTTATGAAAATTCTGAAATTATTGTTACGAATCTAGATGAACTTGGTTGGGAAGCAAACATAATTAGCGAAACAACGTGGGCTGATATTAGATATAGATTCAAAGAACAGTTCGTGTCATGTAGAAAATATTGGGATCAATTGAACATCATATCAAGGGTTTTAGGCAATAATTCTTACGTGTTTGCATATTTTGATTGGTTTATAGATCTCATCATTGAACATAGTTTGTCCTGAGACTACTTTGTTATCTTGATGTGTTCTGTTAAAGATCATAGGCTAAGAAACTATGGTCGTCTTTAGCCACAATATATACAAATCTCAAGTGAGGTATTATCCAGTTCTTTGAATATCGAGTCATCCTATGATCAATCTATTATTGATTTCACACATATAATTGAAATACCTGTAAATATTAAATGAAACTTGAAAGGAAAAGTAAACAAATTATGTGCATAAGTGCATTGAAGATAATAAATAAATTGTGTGAGTTGATATAACCATTGATAAGAGTTCTAATGAAATTAGCATTGTCATTAAAATTGAAATTGATTTATTTTTTGTTCTTGATTTTTTACATTCAGATTAATAAAAAGAGATTTAGGGATAAAGTAAAGTGCTCTCAACATTTCAATAAAAATTCCTAATAATGAAAAGCAAAAAATGAACTTTGATTTTGATGCACATAAATCTTCACCTCTAGTATGCAAATCATTCGGGTTAGCAGAATTTAGAGAGGTTATTCGTTTATTAATGCATAATATGTGTGGTTTGCATGTTTTTTATCCCTGAATTGACTAAGTTATTAATTATTTAGGCCACAAATTTGCTTTTTAGCATTTTTATTATTGTTTGATTTGCATGGAGGGATTCACACAAAACTAACAATTATAAGTTAGTTTTAGAGTAAACATGGTACACGTGGAATTCAAATAAAATGATAATGTAATAGTGCATTTAAATCTAAAATTGGTTTACAATGAGCTTTTAATAAATTAACAACAAGAAAGGATGAGCAATATATAGTTTTGCAGCTTATTGAGACTAAGACTTTCATATTGGAATTCTGGGGAAGTATTTGTATCAGTTCTATCTTAAATGAATCTTATTTGACTTTATTTTGTGAACCTATTGCCAATTTTTTGGTCTATTCTCCCATTTATCTTCTTTCAAATTCACATTCAACACCTCAAATGATATCCTTGTTCTGTTCTGGAAGCTAACTTACGTATATCGGATTGTGACTACTATTGATATTGGATATCATGTATTTTTGGTCTATTGCATGATAGCCTTCTTCATGTATTAATTTGCAAACAATAGTTTATATTTACATGATAAATTTGGCGTAACAAATTCATAGAACTTGAATTCTTTCAAGCCAGGCAAATGATTCAGTTATGGATGTTCGTGTTTATTTAGAATGCAATTGTTATTTATTTATTGATAATTTTACTTTTGTAGTTCATTTCAGTTATAGAAGCATGCTTAGGATGTCGGCTTCTTTGTAAAGGACATGTTCTTTTGTTGTTTTGAATTTTGTTTTTTGGTTCAAACACATTACTGTATGGCTTCAACTCAACCATGAAAGTCCATTTAAGACATGTTTTGTAAAATCATTATCAGCTTTTGCTACATTTTACTAATTATTTTTTCCACCAAAATATTGCTACGCTTGCTTTTTTTTTTTTTGAATCTTTTTTTTTTTTGTTTCCCCCGAATTTTTGGTTTCTGTCAAGAATTTTATTCATGTGTTGCTTTTGATTTCCTTTGTCCTTCTTTATTGCTATTATTTCTAGGTCCTCTCCCTACTTTTCTTACCGTTCATCTTGTTTTCTGTTTTCATTTTATAATACCGCTAGCACCTTTTGCTTCACGCTTATAATGCTAATGCTATTCACATGCCTTCTTACTGCCTCTTTGTTTTGCACTAAATGCTTCATGTGCAAATTCTGAGCCTTTTTCCTTGCTAGCTCTATGTTTTGCTTGAAATGCTATTTTGTTTTTTTGGATCCATTAAACAATTCTAGAATTGGTTTTTATGAAAGATTTTGTATTGAAGTTCAAAAGGGGTGAAATAAACTTCTTGTTTTGAGTAGATTTTAATAGATTTTGTATGGTTTTTTATGTTGTGCCCTTTGAAGCTTATAAATAGGGACTCTTGAGGCTCACTAAATTGCTGATCATCAAATATTGAAATGGAATATCAAAATTTCCATGTATGCTTAGAGTGCCTTGAAGACAAAAACAACAACAATAAGCCTTTATACCATTATGTGGGCTTGACTAATCAATTTTTCCATATTTTCATTTAATGCTAATAAATTAAGAAGTTTTTTTAGGTCTACCCGTACCTTTCTTAACACAAGTCAAATCTAAAACATCTACTGTCCTAATTGGGCCATTAGAGTGCCTTGAAAACAATATGTTAATTTGCAAGGCATGCTTCTTGCATTGTTGTTAGGCATTTTCTTCATTTTTGAGTGATTTATATCCTGTTCTTGACTTAAATTATTCAGTTGCTTGTTTTGCAACAACAATAACAACAAAAGCTTTATCCCACTAAGTGGGGTCGGCTACGTGAATCCTTTTCTCCATTGCGTCAAGTGTCATATTTTCATTTAATTCTAATAAATTAAGATCATTCTTATACAATATGCCCAAGTCTTCCTAGGTCTACCTCTGACTTTCTCAACATAAGTCGAATCTAAAACATCTACTCTCTTAATCTGATCATCAGATGGTTGGCGTTTAATGCAACCAAACCATCTAAGACGACTCTCTCTAATTTTGTTTATCACTGGAGCTACATCAACCCTATCACAGATATATTCATTTCACATTTTGTCTCTAAATGTAAAGCCACTCATCCACCTAATCATTCTCATCTCGACAACACTTAATCTTTGATTTATGCTTCTCCTTTAAAGGCCAACATTCAGCACCATAGAGCATTGTAGGTCTCATCATCATGTTATGAAATTTTCCTTTCAGTCTAAGCAGTACTTTTCTATCACACAATAGGTCCGAGGCATTCCTCCATCAACCAACCAACTTGAATTCTTCCTAATAACATCCCCATCTATATCACTATCATATTGAACAATAGAACCGAGATATCTAAAACTTTCATACCTTTTAATAATTTGATCACCCATATTTACAATTCTGTCACTAAAGCTACTGCTACTAAAATTACATTCCATGGATTCAGTTTTAGTTCTACTCAAACGAAGGCCTTTAGACTCCAATGTAGACCTCCATAGTTCAAGTTTTTCCTGAGCTTTCTCTCTCGTTTTATCCACGAGAAAGATATCATCAGCAATAAGCATACACCAAGGTACGTCCTTTTGTAAATGTTTGGTAAGACTATCCATAACTAAAGCAAAAAGATGTAGGTTTAAAGCCGATCCCTAATGTAATCCAACAGAAATAGGAAAATATTTGGTCAATCCCCCTTCTGTTCGAACACAAGTAAGAGCTCTAGTATACATATCTTTTACTAAAAACGCCACATGACGCCCGAACACCGCTGTCCCAAATGACACATTTCCACGGCTTCAAACACTGCCCCAAACTTAGCCTAAGTTGTACAATTGATGGTCATGGGCCTAGTTGAGTTTTTATNCATCTATAACTAAAGCAAAAAGATGTAGGTTTAAAACCGATCCTTAATGTAATCCAACAGAAATAGGAAAATATTTGGTTAATCCCCCTTCTGTTCAAACACAAGTAAGAGCTCTAGTATACATATCTTTTACTAAAAACGCCAATGACGCCCGAACACCGCTGTCCCAAATGACACATTTCCGCGGCTTCAAACACTGCCCCAAACTTAGCCTAAGTTGTACAATTGATGGTCATGGGCCTAGTTGAGTTTTTATGAAATTTCCGCCAATGTTGCTCGTGTTTCAGGAAGAATTTTTAAAGCTTTTAACTTTCTTTGAAATTTTCTGGAAGAATTCTTACAGCTTTAGACTTCCTTTGATATTACTCTGCGGTATTAGATGAAATAACGTTCCAACTAATGCTAAGATGAACTAGCCACTCTACAAGTGTGTTGCCGATGATCATGTAGCCACTCATGGAGGTAAACATGGTCTATTTGGGGCATTTTTGACTGTTTATTATAGTAGCTATATAGTTGTGAGAAAATCAACTTTTTTGACGCTGCCCAGGGTATAATAAGTTTTACTATCCTCTATCAAATTTGTTGTGCAAAGATATTTCTCACTAAAATTTTTGAAAAGCAATAATAAAATNAACTATTTATTATAGTAATTATATAGTTGTGAGAAAATCAACTTTTTTGACGCTGCCAGGGTATAATAAGTTTTACTAGATATTTCTCACTAAAATTTTTGAAAAGCAATAATAAAATAGTAGTCAAATAGTATTGTGACAGCAGTTTGAAGTGAAGAAGCTGCTCAAATCCTTTATAGTATATTGCTTTCCTTCAAAATTTTCTATACTCATAAAAAACCTTGATATACACAGTTTTTTAATAGAGAAGCACTAAATTGCATTCTCAA
Source organism: Phalaenopsis hybrid cultivar (assembly GCA_002079205.1). Classification (NCBI taxonomy): domain Eukaryota; kingdom Viridiplantae; phylum Streptophyta; class Magnoliopsida; order Asparagales; family Orchidaceae; genus Phalaenopsis; species Phalaenopsis hybrid cultivar. The sequence continues at coordinate 426,085 of JXCR01134951.1, forward strand.
ACTTTTTTATGTCATATGTTCACTTCTTTAGCTTAAGAGAGTGATTTGCCTACATCAATCCTAAGCACTTCATTTCATTATCTATAATTTTAGCTTTCATTCTCATAGACTTTTGCTTTTGTTTAGTTCTTGAANTTCATATGTTCACTTCTTTAGTTTAAGAGAGTGATTTGCCTACATCAATCCGAAGCACTTCATTTCATTATCTATAATTTTAGCTTTCATTCTCATAGACTTTTGCTTTTGTTTAGTTCTTGAATTTCTCCATATGAATTGTTGGTTGAGCAACTTAATTCCTAGTATCAGGTGATCATCAACTTCATATATATATATATATATATATATATATATATATATATATATATATATATATATAT
>JXCR01134951.1:427105-437857 GCA_002079205.1 Phalaenopsis hybrid cultivar
GAAAGCTTGTGAAATAGTGAAGATTCATTCTGTTTAGGTCGTTTACGATGTGACGGACCAAGAAAGCTTTAATAATGTGAAACAATGGCTGAATGAGATCGACCGCTATGCAACCGACAGTGTGAACAAGCTCTTAGTGGGCAACAAATGTGATTTGACAGATGAAAGGGTGGTTGCCTATGAAGTTGGCAAGGTAATTAAAGTGCTCATCGACCTCGTCCTTAGCAATGTGGAACAATAAAAATAAAGCTTATTAATGGCTTAACTCCCATCTCTCCCGTTAGGCTTTTTCACACTTCTATTTCTACGGTTCTCTTTTGTAGGCCTTAGCTGACGAGGTTGGCATCCCCTTTTTGGAGACGAGTGCCAAGGATGCTACCAATGTTGAACAAGCATTCATGAAAATGACATCGGAGATAAAAAGCCGGTGAGCATAATGCTTTTAAGGGTTATTTACATACATACCACCCTCCTATGTATTTACATATCTAACACCTAAATTTTACTTTTTTACATTTATACTGCCCAAATCGTTCATATTACATAGAAAATACCACCATTTTAACTTTCAAAAACTGAACTGCTCCTTTTCATGTACTTAACAATTGAAGTTTAGGTGTTAGATAGGTAAATACACAGGAATTGATTGGCACGTATTGAAATCTTCCCATATACTTTCAGCATATGATATCATCAAACATTTCTTAGGACGAATATCTGCCCTCTAATTGTGAATTTATCTCTTTTTGCGTTACAGCATGGCAAGCCAACCAACGGTAAATGCCAGCAGGCCTNTTAGGTGTTAGATAGGTAAATACTCAGGAATTGATTGGCACGTATTGAAATCTTCCCATATACTTTCAAACAGTAGCATATGATATCATCAAACATTTCTTAGGACGAATATCTGCTCTCTAATTGTGAATTTATCTCTTTTTGCGTTACAGCATGGCAAGCCAACCAACGGTAAATGCCAGCAGGCCTGCGGCAACTGTGCAGATGAGGGGGCAGCCAGTGGCTCAGAAGAGCAGCTGCTGTTCATAGGCTCTTAGCCTGGATTGTGCTGTGCTGGGCGCAATTCACTCATTTGATGCTTGTTATTACGGTTTTGGGTAATTGCTGATCATATCTGTAGATATTTGTTAAACCTTCATGTTACCGTGTACTGTTACATGGCATCAAGATTCTGAATTCTGAAAATTATTACGTGCAGTAATCTTTTCAATAGTCCACTTATTTGGTCAATATTCCGAGACTAGATAATGTTCTGTTATGTTCTTAGATATATGCATGTCTATTAGATTTGGGGTGAATTATTTCTGAACAATCTTTGTATGTTTTAATTTCTTTCCCAAAATGAAGACTTGCAATTTGTTTGTTTGATTGTNCAATGTTCTGTTATGTTCTTAGATATATGCATGTCTATTAGATTTGGGGTGAATGATTTCTGAACAATCTTTGTACGTTTTAATTTCTTTCCCAAAATGAAAACTTGCAATTTGTTTGTTTGATTGTCGCATTATGGAAGGTTTCAACAGCGGTCTGCACTGCAAATTTTTGATAGATTAAATTTCGTGCACCGCTGCAGCAAAATTTATTAAGATGTGCTCCAAAAAACTAAAGCTGGCTGCATCAAGTATATATATATTCACTAATTGTGACGCTTGTGCTTCCATGTGTTGAACTGTTTGGAAATCAAACTAGGAGGATAGATTTTATGATTTTCTGGCTTGCTGCAGTATCTTTTGGCTTTTTCCTTTCTTTGTTAGCTATGCATGTGTAAATAATTATAATGCATGGATACTTTTAATTAAGGAACTGTATAAAATTTAAAGGTTTACCAACATAACACTCAATTTTTATGTATATAGGTATCTTAACACATAAATTTCACTTTGGTTGTTGATATAAATACTTTAGGAGCTGTATAAAATTTAAAGGTTTACCAACATAACACTCAATTTTTATGTATATAGGTATCTTAACACATAAATTTCACTTTGGTTGTTGATATAAATACTTTAGACTTATGTGTGTGTGTGTGGATATAATTTTAATTTTCTTACATAAAGTTTCATATTTTACACAGCTTAAAATTATAATTTCACATAAAAAAACAGCACTATTATTTTTAAAATGTAAAATATTTCTTTTTATTTATAGGTTTAAAGCACTAAAATCTTATGTAAATATGAAAACTAAACTGTGTGAGATAAATACATAAAAATTGTGTGCTACTATGTAAGTTTTTATCATTTATTTTTTTCGTTAAAGTTGTAGACTCCACAGCATTTAACATCAAGTTTACATTCTATAGTCATTTATACATTTGGAGAATTGATTCATTGAATCATTGTGGCATTATTCTCATTGTATTCTTTTAAATAGTTTCCTTCTTTTCGTATTGGGAACAGACCTGCAAGTAGCCAGTTGAAAAGGAATAAGCATCTACAGAACTGAAAAGTGCACCGACGAAAGCATGATAGCTACATCCAATAATACCAAATACCAACAAATTATCACGAAATGCAATAATGCTGCAGTTGTGGTACAAATATTCGGAACCCTTTGTTTGTGATAATGTAATTCTATAACTTATCCAACTGCAACACATATTCCAAAGTATAAAATGGATTTGTTAAACAGAAATCTACTCTAAAGAGTTGGTGCTGGATGCCGAGTAGGGTACTTGGTTTGAAGTCTAATTCGAGTTTACAGTGCCTCATTTGACATTCATATTGGTTTAAATCAATATTATTGAATATTATATATATAGTTGACATAACCCGTGCAGAAAACAACTCTTGGTCCAAGCTCGACATGAAATTAAAATTGAGCCTGATTTGAGTTAAGCTAAACATTACTGAGATTAACTACAATAAACCTTACTCAAACTCAAATTCTTGCCAACCTTATTTCAACATTAAAAGTTATCTTTTTGTTCAGATTTACATTATTCAGCATGTAAAATTCAATATATATAAATATAATAATGTTTATTGAAATTTATCAATATCTCATATTTTGAAATTGAATATCATGCAAAATATTTTCTCAATTATTTTAATAAATATATCTTCTATTAGAACTATCTTATCTACAACCCAGACACCTCATTCTGAATATTTTTTTCTGAAAGTTGCATCAATAATAACCATACAAGTTCAGCAACTTTGTTGTCTTCTAGGAAATATTGCATCCAAGTCATAACATCTAATAAAGTATTCANCTGGCAAGGTAATTAAAGTGCTCGTCGACCTCATTCTTAGCTATGTGGAACAATAAAAATAAAGCTTATTAATGGCTTAACTCCCATTTCTCCAGTTAGGCTTTTTCACACGTCTATTTCTATGGTTCTCTTTTGTAGGCCTTAGCGGACGAGGTTGGCATCCCCTTTTTGGAGACGAGTGCCAAGGATGCTACCAATGTTGAACAAGCATTCATGAAAATGACATCGGAGATAAAAAGCCGGTGAGCGTAATGCTTTTAAGGGTTATTTACATACATACCACCCTCCTATGTATTTACACATCTAACACCTAAATTTTACTTTTTTACATTTATACTGCCCAAATCTTTCATATTACATAGAAAATACCACCATTTTAACTTTCAAAAACTGAACTGCACCTTTTCATGTACGTAACAATTGAAGTATAGGTGTTAGATAGGTAAATACATAGGAATTGATTGGCACGTATTGAAATCTTCCCATATACTTTCAAATAGTAGCATATGATATCATCAAACATCTAAGAATATCTGCTCTCTAATTGTGAATTTATCTCTTTTTGCGTTACAGCATGGCAAGTCAACCAACGGTGAATGCCAGCAGGCCTGCGGCAACTGTGCAGATGAGGGGGCAGCCAGTTGCTCAGAAGAGCAGCTGCTGTTCATAGGCTCTTAGCCTGGATTGAGCTGTGCTCGGCGCATTTGATGCTCATTATTACGGTTTTGGGTAATTGCTGATCATATCTGTAGATATTTGTTAAACCTTCATGTTACCGTGTACTGTTACATGGCATCAAGATTCTGAATTCTGAAAATTATTACGTGCAGTAATCTTTTCAATAGTCCACTTATTTGGTCAATATTCCGTATGTTCTTAGATATATACATGTCGATTAGATTTGGGGTGAATGATTTCTGAACAATCTTTGTATGTTTTAATTTCTTTCCCAAAATGAAGACTTGCAATTTGTTTGTTTGATTGTAGCATTATGGAAGGTTTCAACAGCGGTCTGCACTGCAAATTTTTGATAGATTAAATTTCGTGCACTGCTGCAGCAAAATTTATTAAGATGTACTCCATTTTCGCAGCTCTGCTGCTGTTTGTTTCCAAAAAACTAAAGCTGGCTGCATCAAGTATATATACATTCACTAATTGTGACGCTTGTGCTTCCATGTGTTGAACTGTTTGGAAATCAAACTAGGAGGATAAATTTTATGATTTTCTGGATTGCTGCATTATCTTTTGGCGTTTTCCTTTCTTTGTTAGGTTTGCATGTGTAAATAATTGTAATGCATGGATATTTTTAATTAAGGAGCTGTATAAAATTTAAAGGTTTAGCAACATAACACTCAATTTTTATGTATATAGTTATCTTAACACATAAATTTCACTTTGGTTGTTGATATAAATACTTTAGACTTATGTGTGTGTGTGTGGATATAATTTTAATTTTCTTACATAAAGTTTCATATTTTACACAGTTTAAAATTTTAATTTCACATAAAAAAACAGCACTATTATATTTAAAATGTAAAATATTTCTTTTTTATTTATAGGTTTAAAGCACTAAAATGTTATGCAAATATGAAAACTAGGTTGTGTGAGATAAATACATAAAATTTGTGTGCTAGTATGTACGTTTTTATCATTTATTTTTTTCGTTAAAGTTGTAGACTCCACAGCACTTAGCATCAAGTTTACATTCTATAGTCATTTATAATTCCAAAAAGAGCAACACCACATCTGGAGAATTGATTCATTGTTCTCATTGTATTCTTTTAAATAATTTCCTTCTTTTCGTATTGGGAACAAACCTGCAAGTAGCCAGTTGAAAAGGAATAAGCATCTACAGAACTGAAAAGTGCACCGACGAAAGCATGATAGCTACATCCAATGTACCAAATACCAACAAATTATCACGACATGCAATAATGCTGCAGTTGTAGTACAAATATTCGGAACCCTTCGTTTGTGATAATGTAATTCTATAACCTATCCAACTGCAGCACATATTCCAAAGTATAAAATGGATTTGTTAAACAGAAATCTAGTCTAACGAGTTGGTGCTGGATTCCAAGCTAGGGTACTTGGTTTGAAGCCTAATTCGAGTTTACAGTGCCTCATTTGAGATTCATATTGGTTTAAATCAATATTATTGAATATTATATATATCGTTGACATAACCCATGTAGAAAATAACTGTTGGTCCAAGCTCGACATGAAATTAAAATTGAGCCTGATTTGAGTTAAGCTAAACATTACTGAGATTAACTACAATAAAACTTACTCAAACTCAAATTCTTGTCAACCTTATTTCAACACTAAAAGTTATCTTTTTGTTCAGATTTACATTATTCAGCATGTAAAATTCAATATATATAAATATAATAATGTTTATTGAAAATTATCAATATCTCATATTTTGAAATTGAATACCATGCACAAATTTTCCTCCTCAAAAATCAAAATATTTTCTCAATTATTTTAACAAGTATATCTTCTATTAGAACTATCTTATCTCCAACCCAGTCACCTCATTCTGAATATTTTTTTCTGAAAGTTGCATCAATAAAAAGTTCAGCAACTTTGTTGTCTTCTACGAAATATTGCATCCAAGTCATAACATCTAATAGAGTATTCAGTCTCAGAAATGCTACACGTGACATGTACTTAAAATGTATGCGACATATTATCATTTTATACAACAGTGCTCATTTTGATGTATTCATACTCATAAATTATGAATAAAGTTGGTCTTTGTATGCCATCCAGCTTTTGTGCACAATATTGCTTTCTTCTTTTGGATAATGTTTAAAATTTGTTTGATGATGGAGCCAGCAAAGGCATCAGGATGATGAAATTCATGAGGAGCCATTCAAAATTGTGACAAGATAAGCATTAGCTGTTTAGAATTCTGGCCTCACAATGCTTCTACATCACGAAATCCTATAACTCACTAATGTGGACAAGGCAATGTGTCACACTGATGTGTCAACCAATCATGACTTGATCCAAAAGTATGATGTGCTAATTTTAATGCAAGTGATGTTTTGGTTTTAGTTTCATATTAAATAGGAAAAGAGCATACTGACATTAAAATAACAAATGATTTGCTCTTTCTATGTGCTTAAGCTTTTGAGTTGAAAATGTGTATGAGTATAAGTTTCTCTAACTATTCTTTGATTTACATTCTAACGAGTGCAATTAAGTTGATGATTCTATTGTGATGAGTTGATTTTGTAGTTCTTATGACTTTTGTTCACTTCTTTTATGATTGAGTAAAATTCAAAAAATATGTGATTCACCTTATATATATACACATGATTGAGTGGGATCTTGATTCACGAGACTAGATGATGCTGAAAAAGATTTATTTTAGACGTCATTATGATCAGTGTAGATAACTGTCTTGTTAGATGAAATTATTTTTGTTTAATTTTACATACAATTGATAAAAATATTTATGCGAAGTTGAGTTTAAAAAATTTTGGCCTCTCTATAATTAATCTAATCATATATTTTTTTTATTTGATCTTTGATGAGCATGTATGCCAATTCAATATACACACATACATACATACATACATACATATAATGTAGAGAGTTCAATCAAGAATAGTAAAAGGAGTTTAGCTTGTATTCAAGACATAGACCCTCTATTTATAGATATAGATCCCAGTGTTATTGTTATTTTGACCCCCAATTAATGAACTAAGGTAAAAGGACACTTTTGTAATGTGGTACCGCTCACCTACCACATCTCACATAACGTTCACCTACCGCTCACCTATCGCTCACTTACCTCCCACCAACCACTCTCTTGCTTCTATAAATAGAGAGGGTGTGAGGCCTAGGAGAGCAAGGGAAAAAATCTTAAGGGTGTGAGGCTTATGAGAGAAAGGGAGAAGATATCTTAAGCTACCACAAATGAGGAGAGAATAGCTATAGAGTTAGAGAGGAGGAGAGCATCTTGAGGCCTTGTATCAAGGTGCGCTTGAGAGGACCATAGAAGGAAGATGAGGGCTCATCTCTATGTATAAGCTATGTATTCTCCATTTCTTTTGCCTTAGTGAACTATTTGATTGATTCCCTTCCGTGGACGTATATCCAGTTGGATCGAACCACGTAAACGATTTGTGTTTGCTTGTGTTCTTTTTCGTCTCATTTNTTTTGTACTTATGAGTTTTGTTCACTTCTTTTATGATTGAGTAAAATTCAAAAAAATATGTGATTCATCTTATATATATATACATGATTGAGTGGGATCTTGGTTTACGAGACTAGATGATGCTAAAAAAGATTTATTTTAGACGTCATTATGACCAGTGTAGATAATTGTCTTGTTAGATGAAATTATTTTTGTTTAATTTTACATACAATTGATAAAAATATTTATGCGAAGTTGAGTTTAAAATTTTTTGACCGCTCTATAATTAACCTAATCATATATATATTTTTTTATTTGATCTTTGATGAACATGTATGCCAATTCAATATATATACATGAATACATACATACATACATACATACATACATATAATGTAGCGAGTTCAATCAAGAATAGTAAAAGGAGTTTAGCTTGTATTCATGACATGGACCCTCTATTTATAGATATAGATCCCAGTGTTACAAAAATAAGTATTAGTCCCCTCATCATTGACTTTTCAGAGATACTTTTTAGTAATTACAAAATTATTCGAATATTATAAGATCAGAGAACTAATTCGATTCATAATAGTTCGCCGATCGTCCGATAAGCTTCGACCTGATCGATATTTAACCGGAAAGGATAATTTCTGTCTATCGTTCTGAGGGATGACCACTACTTTGGAAAAAAATCTCCTGGCATATTTGCCTGTCGCTCGAACAAGTTGCTTCTCTCGCTAGTGTCCAACCAAAACGGTTGTCAACAACCTAGTTTGATCAATCTTTTCTTCAACCAAAGCAATTCATATGTCTTGAGATTTTTGATGACATATTTTATATGTACATTACATTTTATTTCTTTTAAAATATCATATTTATGCTTTTGAAATAAGTTGCTTTATAGGAAAAAAAAATACATGATTAATAAAATTAAAATAATTTTCTTATAACACATGCTTTATTGGGCATATATACATATATACATATATATTAATTTTATTTATTATTTTTTTTTTAAAGAATGGTCGAAGGCTATTATACGAGCCTCGACCATCCCTAATGCGCCTAACAATTCGAGTGCCACACTCTACACTCGGGGGAATCAAACTCCAGATCAGAAGAGATTTACAACCGACAAGCAGATGCCCGACCAATTGATTTGAGTACGCCGCACCCACACACGTCGCATCAGCGTAATTAATAGCAGCAAAGTCATAAAATTATGTGCTAAAGAACTACTCCAAAATATATATTCCGTATATATGTGCACCTTAATGAGCTCACATTCTCCATTGACAGTGTGACAATATATTCGCTTAAAAAAGCAAGATATATATTCCCATCATATTTTTATTCAGTGAAGCATAGCATATATGTAACGTGGGACCTCCAAGAANGTCTTGAGATTTTTGATGACATATTTTATATGTGCATTACATTTTATTTCTTTTAAAATATTATATTTATGCTTTTGAAATAAGTTGCTTTATAGGAAAAAAAATACATGATTAATAAAATTAAAATAATTTTCCTATAACAGATGCTTTATTGGGCATATATACATATATACATATATATTAATTTTATTTATTTATTTTTTTAAAAGAATGGTCGGAGGCTATTATACGAGCCTCGGCCATCCCTAATGCGCCTAACAATTCGAGTACCACACTCTACACTCGGGGGAATCAAACTCCAGATCAGAGGAGATTTACAACCGACAAACAAATACCCGGCCAATTGATCTGAGTACGCGGCACCCACACACGCCGCATCAGCATAATTAATAGAAGCAAAGTCATAAAATTATGTGCTAAAGAACTCCTCCAAAATATATATTCCGTATATATATGCAGCTTAATGAGCTCATTCTCCATTGACAGTGTGACAATATATTCGCTTAAAAAAGCAGGATATATATTCCCATCATATTTTTATTCAGTGAAGCATAGCATATATGTAAGGTGGGACCTCCAAGAAGTGGTTTGGTGGAGGGGAATAATTAGATTAACATAATTCATGTTATTAATTGTAAANAAAATTCAATAGGAAGAACGACTTCGGCCTATGAAGAGTAAAGATGAGAGCTCTATTGGTTTAGCAGGGTGCTCCAGAAGCCTTGCAAGGGTCGGCGGCATTGTCGGCCGAAATGACCGAGAAGGAGAAGATCGGCATACTGGACAAGGCCCACAGTTTGATAATCCTGAGCTTGGGCGACAAAGTTCTGAGGGAGGTGTCAAGGGAGACAACGGCTCAAGCACTTTGGGCCAAACTCGAGGTACTCTACCTGACAAAGTCTCTGGCTAATAGGCTCTTTCTGAAGCAGCGCCTATACTCCTTCAAAATGCATGATGACAAATCCGTCTCAGAGCAGATCGACGAGTTCAACAAGATCATCGACGACCTCGAGAACATCGATGTCAAGATGGACGATGAGGACAAAGCACTGCTGTTGCTAAACTCTATTCCTAAGAGCTACGAGCATTTCAAGGATGCGATGCTCTATGGAAGGGTGCAAACTATTACTCTGGAGGAGGTTCAATCTCTGATTAGAGCCAAAGAACTTCAGAGGAAGCATGATAGGGACAAGGAAGTCAGCGGAGACAGTCTTATTGTCAGAGGAAGATCGGACAAGAAAGATTCAAGAAATGGTCAGTACAGATCAAGGTCAAGCAAGGATGGCGGGAATTAGTCATCAAGGGGATCTTTTAAGTGCTATCATTATCACAAAGACAGTCATTTCAAGAGGAACTGCCCATACAGGAAGAATAAGTATCAAGAAGAGTCAGAAGAATCAGGAGAAGCAAGCGTAGCCTCCGATGACTACGATTCTGCTGAGGCACTGGTGATCACAAAATCTAAATCCAGTAAGGAGTGGATCCTCGACTCAGAGTGTTCTTTCCACATGTGTCCTCACAAAGACTGGTTCGAGCTACTGCAACAGGAAAATGATGGGTCTGTTCTACTGGGAGACAATAAAGCTCACATGGTTGTTGGACTGCAACAAGAAAAATGATAGGTCTGTTCTACTGGGAGACAATAAAGCTCACAGGGTTGTTGGAAGTGGATCAGAGTTGTTCTACTGAGAGACAATAAAGCTCACATGGTTGTTGGAAGTGGATCAATCAGGATAAGAATGTTTGATGGAGTTGAACGAGTACTGAAAAATGTCAGGTACGTACCAGAGCTAAAAAGAAATCTGATTTCTTTAGGTACGCTGGAGTCAAGCGGATGTTCATTCAAGACCAGAGCTCAAAAGAAATCTAATTTCTTTAGGTCGTTGGGATGCTCATTCAAGACAGATAATGACTGTATCAGAGTAACCAAAGGCCCTCGTGTCGTCATACAAGGAGTCAGGAAAAATGGGTTGTAC
>JXCR01134951.1:437900-468047 GCA_002079205.1 Phalaenopsis hybrid cultivar
CTCAGGGGCCACATGGAGGGAATCTTTACTTCGAAGCTTCTCAATTGAGGGTCAAGGTGGAGAATTGTTATTTTGACTCCCACACTTTTGTAATGTGGCACCACTCACCTACCACATCTCACCTACCGTTCACCTACCGCTCACCTACCGCTCACCTACCTCCCACCAACCACTCTCTTGCTTCTATAAATAGAGAGGGTGTGAGGCCTAGGAGAGCAAGGGAAGAAATCTTAAGGGTGTGAGGCTTATGAGAGAAAGGGAAAAGATATCTTAAGCTACCACAAAGGAGGAGAGAATAGCTATAGAGTTAGAGAGGAGGAGAGCGGAGAGCAAGGGATGAGATCTTAAGCTACCACAAAGGAGGAGAGAATAGCTAGAGAGCTAGAGAGGAGGAGAGCATCTTGAGGCCTTGCATCAACGTGTCGCTTGAGAAGGAGGCCATAGAAGGAAGATGATGACTCATCTCTATGTATAAGCTATGTATTCTCCATTTCTTTTGCCTTAATGAACTATTTGATTGATTCCCTTCCGTGGACGTAGATCCAGTTAGATCGAACCACGTAAACGATCTGTGTTTGCTTGTGTTCTTTTTCGTCTCATTTCTATGCCAGAAAGTACATATCTCACAACAGTTACAAAAATAAGTGTTAGTCTCCTCATCATTGACTTTTTAGAGATAATTTTTAGTAATTATAAAATTATTCGAATATTATAAGATCAGAGAACTAATTCGATTCATAATAGTTCGCCGATCGTCCGGTAAGTCTCGACCCGATAGATATTTAACTGGAACGGATGATTTATGTCTATCGTTCTGAGGGATGATCACTACCTTAGAAAAAAAATCTCTTGGCATGTTCGCCTATTGCTCATTCAAGATGCTTCTCTCGCTAGTGTCCAACCAAAACGGTTGTCAACAACTTAGTTTGATCAATTTTTTCTTCAACCAAAGCAATTCATCTGTCTTGAGATTTTTGATGACATATTTTATATGTACATTACATTTTATTTCTTTTAAAGTATCGAATTTATGCTTTTGAAATAATTTGCTTTATAGAAAAAAAAAATACATGATTAATAAAATTAAAATAATTTTCTTATAACACATGCTCTATTGGGCATATATAAATATATACATATATAAATATATACGTATATATTAATTTTATTTATTTATTTATTTATTTTTTTAAAGAATGGTCGGAGGCTATTATACGAGCCTCGATCATCCCTCATGCGCCTAACAATTCGAGTGTCACACTCTACACTCAGGGGGAATCAAACTCCATATCAGAGGAGATTTACAACTGACAAATAGATGCCCGACCAATTGATCTGAGTACGTGGCACCCACACACGTCGCATCAGCATAATTAATAACAGCAAAGTCATAAAATTATGTGCTAAAGAACTACTCCAAAATATATATTCTGTATATATATGCAGCTTAATGAGCTCATTTTCCATTGACAGTGTGACAATATATTCGCTTAAAAAGGCAAGATATATATTCCCATCATATTTTTATTCAGTGAAGCATAGCATATATGTAACGTGGGACCTCCAAGAAGTGGTTTGGTGGAGGGGAATAATTAGATTAACATAATTCATGTTATTAATTGTAAATTTAAATCATATTGTAATATGACATTATTATAAAGTAATATTAATATAGATATTACGTATAAAATAATTAACATAGAGCCAAAAATAGCTAAGAACCCGCACGCAGGCTGCAGGGGCGGAACCGACATTTTTTTGAGGGGGGGCAAACTTTTTCCACTTCTTCATTATGATTCGCAAGGAAATGAAACAGTTACAGCAAAATTTCTTTATTAATTGATTCATATGTTTATTTACATATCTGACTCATTTATACCACTGAAATCTTTCATATCACATGAAAAATATCTTTATTTTNATTAATTGTAAATTTAAATCGTATCGTAATATGATATTATTATAAAGTAATATTAATATAGATATTACGTATAAAATAATTAACTTAGAGCCAAAAATAGCTAAGAACCCGCATGCAGGCTGCAGGGGCGGAACCAACATCTTTTTGAGAGGGGGCAAACTTTTTCCACTTCTTAGTTATGATTCACAAGGTAATGATCATATGTTTGTTTACATATCTGACTCATTTACACCACTGAAATCTTTCGTATCACATGAAAAATATCATTATTTTAACTTTTAAAAAGTGAAATGCACTGTTCCATGCATATATATAAGCCGTATTTTGTAAAAAATTGAAGTTTAGGTGAAGAGATATGTAAATACACATTTGAATTGGGTGGTATGGTAAATAAATCCTCTCTTTTTTTTTTTTTTCATAAATGTCCATTTCCCAACTTTTCATAAGGAAAAATTTAAGTGTAATTTACTAGGAAATGTGTACTAATGAAGCAGTCGTTCATTTTCTCAGTACAAGCTATTAAATTTATTAATCTCATCAAACGAGAGCTTTATTTGAAGATGTAAGTAATTCACAATTAATCATACCACCAACACGAGTAGGTCATCCGCCGACTTCTTTCATCAATCAAGTCACCACACTGCTGGTCATCTCTATATCCATGCTCTCCTCTTAACCCTTAAAGTGCTTTCCATCTTTCATCATGCATTTTCATTTTCCCAACAGCTGCCTTTGACTTAGTGCTCCACCAAGATTTGGCCCCCCGGTTCGTGGAAGAGCCTATAAAATGCTTATACTAATTCTTTGAAATAGTTAAATTCATTAAAAAAAAAAAAATCTAAATATCTAAAACAAACGTTTCGACAACACAAATTGTTGAACAAGAAAGAAGTGCTTACAGCCATCCCCCCATCGATTTTATCGTAGTTATAACATTGCTCGTGACATTTGTTCATTGAAAATAATATACATGCTACTAATTTACAATTTCTTAGCACATCTATAGCTAAAGGATATTATTGAAAATTTTATTTATTTATTTATTTATTTATTTATTTGTTGTTGTTTAGAAATCAAATAAAAAATTTTATTTGGAATTAAGTAGAAGGCAACATGATGAGAGCACACATCTGATGAATGCAACAATTATGATGACTGATATAACAACTTATGCGCCAGTTCAAAACAAACATTTTTAAAAAATAAATAAAAATATAAACAAAAAATAAATAGTGATCCCAAACAAACACCTGAGGGTTGTTTGACATCAATTTTGCTTTTTTTTTAATTTTATTTTTTCTTTTATTTTTGAAAACTTATTTATTTACTATATTTTTTATAATGTTTCTATTTTTTATTTCTAAAAATAAATTAACATAATTTTTAAAAACTATTTTCAAAAACAACCCTATCTTAATCAAATATTTCAAATATATTCTATTTCAAACCAAAACATAAACAAAAGAAAATATAAAATAAAAAACGGAAGTGATCTCAAACGACCCTTTAGTTGACCGTTGTTACAACCTAACAAAAGGTTACAGTGCCTCAACAAAAATGAATATTGCCCAATCACATAACAATCGACAAATCTTTCTCTCATGATATCGTCATGATGAGTGGATGTGCATGAGGTTGTTGCCTATTTCCAACATGTTATGGCAATCACTAAGGAGGCAAGTTGGTTAAGTGATTGGCCACTTTGAAAAAAAGAGAGGACCAAACCCTTGTCTAGTGCTCATCCATGTCACCATCATCTCAAAGTTTAGGAATTAGTGGTGCTTGAGTGGAGTAATGACATAGTTGAAACACTCAATTAGTTTATTGTTCTTCAATTAGTCTTTTGTACCTTATGATTTATTCTTATTTTATATGTATAAATGCAAATTTGCAAATTTTCAATTTTTTTTTCTCTATGTAATGCTTCTATCATGATCCCAAATTCAGTTTTAGAGAAATGTGAGGACACAGCCACCTTACATTTACAATTTTTTCTTTTCATATTTAGAAGATATTATTTTAGCATATTTTAGATATTAACACACTTTATTAGAAAGAAATTGGAGGATATATGTAAAGTTTCCTTTATATTTTTTATTGTATCAAATTTTGTAGATGAGCTTGTATGTGCATGCCATTCCTGGAGTTATGAAGGAAGCTTCAGACTCATATTGTTCATGGGTTGAGAACGGGAGTTGAACTCTATGAGTTCGAATCTCCCGTTGTTCCTCAATAGCTCAGTTGGTAGAGTAGTTGGCTGTTCACTGACTTGTCGTAGGTTCGAATCCTACTTGGGGAGATTTGATTCATGATTTCATGTTTATGTAAGTTGGTGCATAGTTTTTGTAAGTGTAAATATGTAGCATACAAACTCATATTTCTTTTATAAAATTGATCTAATATAGTTATACTGACATTATTAATTTACTTAAATCTAATTTATTCTGAAAATCAGCCATCAAATATTTCAAGTTGTCAAATCAAAATAAGTTCAAAAAATTAAAATTAATAATCATACAAATTGGTAAGTATCTATAACATTTATTATCGTTATATATCCTCATTATTGAGGCCATTATTCAGCTTTTTATATTTTCCTTATTTCATGCATTTAGATAGGCATGTATGTATGAAAATTCAAGCAATTCGGCATATAGTTAGAGATCTCAAAACTCCTTCAAAACGAGGAAATGTTATGTCGAGATTATTGGACGTAAAGACGACAAAGTGAATCGCACCATGTCTTTTACCATTTAAATTAGTTGATAGCCATAATAAATTGTACTTGTATTTTAGCTGAAATATTCTGATGACCATCTCTCCATTATTGGGAAGCAACCAAACAAAACCTATCCCAAGCTAGTCTTGCCAACTAGCTTAGGTAACACACATGCTAAAGAATAAAGGACATTTGCATATATACCAACCAAGTCCTATGTATTTACATATCTAGCTAACATCTAAAGAACAAGGGGCATTATAAAGTTACCCTTATAGCATAACATTTATATGACTTTTGTTTCCTACTTAAAGAAAAAATCAATTTGTGAGCAGTTATTTAGCAAATGAGACTTCTCAATTCCTTCTAAAAAACGTGCTAAAAGTGGATGCCACTCGTTTGAGAAGATAGTGAAGCTGCGTTCCGTTGCAGCGAACGATGGCGTGTATATTTTCGTTCCTTTAGTACAATAACATCTCCCAAAGTTATTTCAACAGAACAATAAGTGTTCATCATTTTAGATCGCATATAACAATGTCCGTTCTGCAGATGTGACCTTTAAAGGAGAAACTCCCTTAAACGAGTTATGAATTGCTATCGACAAATTGTAGCGAACACATCTTAGAAAAAATATTAATAAAAAAAAAATAAAAAAAAATGCTAATTTTAGGACTATATATAATCTCCCACTTAAGATCCCATTTTATATAATAATGTCCGCAAGTTTTCTTTTTAGTCTATATGTAGGGGTTATTGGGATAGTTTAACAGGAACTTAAGCTAGGCCGGCATTAATTATTGTAAATTATTAAATCATAATAATTTAATTAAGAAAATATTAAAAGTTCAGTTTTTAAATACTAATTCAAAGCTGCTGCAATAGCTAAATTTATACATATAAGCCTCTTTTAGCTCCTGGTTGAGAAAATCATGTGGCCATTCTACTACCACTTTTTCAGGGTTATAGTTTGCCATATTATGTTGGAATAGTAATAATAATAAGTTGAGCAGAAGATGACATAATTTTGCAATATAATTCCCACAAAACATTGCATCATGCTACACCACATATAACACAATCCTAAAATCCATCCAAATGCTGACCAAGGGCCTGTTTGGGGCAGCTTATTTGGTGCGGTGCCGTTTTGAAAATGCATCTGGCCTGTTTGGGGAAACTACGGTTTGACAGCTAATGCGTTTTCAAAACGATGAAAACAGCGTTTTCACACCGCACCTATATAGGTGTGATGACAAATTTCTAACTGCGGTTTGACTTTTCCAAAAAATAAAAATTTGTAATAGCCACCACACCTAGATTATCAGTGAATTATTTTTAATCAGCTTATTAGTAGATTATTCAATAAGCTACTGCTGCCCCAAAGAAACCACAAGTTATTAGAAAGGTAAATTTACTTACATACCATACAAATTTTGTGTATTTATATATTTATATATCTAACACTTAAAACTTTCATATTTATATTTATAATATTTTCTTCTCATAAATTTATGCATGAAATTACATGTTTCACTTTCAAAAAGCTCATAATAATGATATTTTTTTTGCAATGTTAACAATTTGAGGGTTATTATCTATCTATCTATCTATCTATCTATCTATCTATCTATCTATCTATCTATCTATCTATCTATCTATCTATCNAGCACATTTGCATATATACCAACCAAGTCCTATGTATTTACATATCTAGCTAACATCTAAAGAACAAGGGGCATTATAAAGTTACCCTTATAGCATAACATTTATATAAAGAATCAATTTGTGAGCAGTTATTTGGCAATGAGACAACTCAATTCCTTCTAAAAAACATGCTAAAAAAGGATGCCACTCGTTTGAGAAGATAGTGAAGCTGCGTTCTGTTGCAGCGAACGACGACGTGTATATTTTCGTTCCTTTAGTACAATAACATCTCCCAATGTTATTTCAACAGAACAATATGTTTTCACCGTTTTAGGTCGCATATCATGATGTCCGTTCCGCAGATGTGACTTTTAAAGAAGAAGCTCCCTTAAACGAGTTATGAATTGCTATCGACATATTGTAGCGAACACATCTTAGAAACAACATTAATCGAAAAAAATAGAAAAAATGCTAATTTTAGGACTATATATAATCTCCCACTTAAGATCCCATTTTATATAATAATGTCCGCAAGTTTTCTTTTTAGTCTATATGTAGGGGTTATTGGGATAGTTTAACAGGAACTTAAGCTAGGCCGGCATTAATTATTGTAAATTATTAAATTATAATAATTTAATTAAAAAAATATTAAAAATTCAGTTTTAAAATACTGATTCAAAGCTGCTGCAATTGCTAAATTTATACATATAACCCTCTTTTAGCACCTGGTTGAGAAAGTCATGTGGCCACTCTACTACCACTTTTTCAGGGTTATACTTTGCCATATTATGTTGGAATAGTAATAATAATAAGTTGATCAAAAGATAACAACTTTGCAATATAATTCCCACAAAACATTGCATCACACTACACCACATATAACACAATCCTAAAATCCATCCAAATGCTGACAAAGGGCCTGTTTGGGGCAGCTTATTTGGTGCAGTGCCGTTTTAAAAACGCATCTAGCATGTTTTGACAAACTGCGGTTTGACAGCTTATGCGTTTTCAAAACGATGAAAACAATGTTTTCACACCGCACCTATATAGGTGCGGTGACAACTTTCTGACTGCGGTTTGTCTTTTCCAAAAAAAAAATAAAAATTTGTAATAGCCACCACACCTAGATTATCAGTTGATTATTTTTAATCAGTTTATTAGCAGATTATTCAATAAGCTACAACTGCCCCAAAGAAACCCTAAGTTATTAGAAAGGAAAATTTACTTACATACCATACAAATTTTGTGTATTTTTATATCTAACACTTAAAGCTTTCATATTTATAATTATAATATTTTCTTGTCATAAATTTATTTATGAAATTACATGTTTCACTTTCAAAAAGCTCGTAATAGTGATATTTTTCTTGCAATGTTAACAATTCGAAGGTTATTATATATATATATATATATATATATANTCATATTAAATTTATGGATACAACTTTGGTTTGTGAGAATTGATATTGAAATATGGGATCTAGAAATACCGAGTGGGATTAGCTCAATTAAATAATATTATATATAGTCCAAAACACTGGGAGCATTTGACCACTATAGAATTGACATGTTCAAAGATATTATTATATATTAGAGTATTAAATATTTGGAAAATTTTTTGTCAGGCTTGAATTGATCTAGTTTTTAAGTCTGGATCTTATTCTTCATCTACAAAATGAAATCATTATTATGGAATATCCTAGGGTGAAAACTTATGACATTACAATTAAGGATGTATATTTCTATGTAAGAATTCTACATATCATAAGTTTTCTTATGTGGCATGTTTTCTAGGCTTGATTGCAAAAAAATAATATATGTTAGCATGTTGAACTTAGAAATAGGGTTTGACAAACGTGTAACTAAACAGAGAAAATCAATTATGCATATGCATCTCAATAAAAATGATAAATAAAAAATTTTCTTAAGTTATGAACTCTAACACTAGAAAACAATTAAATCTATTATGAGAGTCATAAGGCTTGCAAATGTTCATTAGCTAATGTCATTTGTTGACCTTTAACAAGGAACTTTTTTATGAATAATTAATATAACCAACAAAATCACTATTTGCATTTCCACAAAAATACAAAGAGCACCGTCATCAATTACTTTAAACAAATTGCGTTCAAGGCAAGTAATACATAAAAGTTATATGAAATTCAAATATCAACTGATTAATTTTAAGTTGATTGTGTCTTACACTAGAAGATTAACTTCTTGAAGAGCCAAATGGATATCAAAGTCAACTACAATACATATAGAAATAAAAAAGTAATGGTAATCATCATTTTAGAGAAATGTTGATCAAACATATGAAATGATTGATAAGAGTAAATAAATTTTGTTACAACTATTTTTTATAATGCCTATGTTCATATATAATAGAAAGACATGTGGACCTCTAACTGCTCATTTAGGGCTCATTGGTTCCTACACTATGCAAATATGGCTTACATAAACTAAAAAAAGGACCGATTAATTATATTGACCTAGTTTAACTCAATTGAACCAAATGGTTTAATGAATTGAACTCACATTAACCATTAAATTAAGTTAATCAATTAAGAATCCCAAGAATGTCCATGACAAGACTAAACCTTATTAAACTCACTTTGACCATAGATTTGAATAGATCGATTTAGACTTAATTTAAACAAATTTCCAAATTGGTTCAAACTAAAAGTTATGAATCTTAATTAAGTGTTAGAAACTCATCTCAGCCATGGTCAACCCTTTTAGTTGCATGAATTGACTTAATTTGGTCAAATAGATCAATAACACACACACACACACACACAAATATAATAGCTTGGTACATGCCACCTAAATAATCTTAAACACTCCTTATCTTAATTTTTTTGAATCTAAAGTTTTATAATTGATTGGGAATCTTTTCTTGTACCTTATCATGCTATCAATCTTCTCCTATTAAAAAAAAAATTATCACATTATAGTGATAATGAATGAGAGCACTACTCAACAAATATTTTTTATATTGTAAAATGTGACTCTTATATAATGGAATATATAAACAATATACATCATTTTTTTGTACCTTTGACACTTGGAATTTGTATGAAAAGTATTTCCATCACAGTATAAGAAAGTATCAAGATAAATATATGCTAATCAATTATGTTGAATTATTACATAAAGTAGTAAGCTATATATCAAGGGAATCCTCTAGCAAGATGTAGGTCTAGCTACATCATTCTTATGCTAAATGGTAACAAGTTGTGGCCTATTATAACATCTAAGTGCGTGCAAATATATCAATGAAATATGAGTCAATTTATCCAATTATAATGGATTATCAAGCTAACGGGGCTTGGGGATTTAATCAAATTAAAAAAAAAATAATTAAATACTATTATTTTTTAATTATTTGAGTAAGCTTGAAATATTAAAAATATAAAATTATTATTTTTAATTGTTAAATATATCGCATTAATTTTAAGATTTTTAAAATAGTTTGTAGAGTTATAAACCATATTAGAAATGTTTGCAATTTCTTTCCAAACTACTAAAATGTTTGCATGTATTTTTATTATCTTTGAAGTGTAAGAACTTGCCCTTCAAAATTTACCCAATATAATTTATTACTCATGATGCCATGTGATAATTATTTAAGGTTTATTAGAATGGGTTTAAACTGTCACAAGGGTTCAAAAATTTTAAACAATAATTAAGATTTTAATTAAAGGCAAATATAATTTTTTAATATAGAAATAATAATTAAAAGTTTCATAAGTTTTTTTTTATAGTATTTCATAGACCAAAATGTATATCTAATAAAAATTTTATTAAGTTTAAATCATAAGTGTGATCACAATAAAAATTCAATAATAATTTAAAAAAAAATATGGGGGTTAAATTACAACAATTATATCTTATATAAGAAAGATCAAAGACACGATGCCATCCACTACAACAATTAGATCTTGGTTAAATATTATCGGTTAATCTGTTATAACGGATAAACCGTATGTTACTGACGGTTTAACTACGACAAAGTTAATGTGGCAAAAATGTTTGTCGGTAATTAAATTATCGATAGATTTAATAATATTTTACATTAACTGACGGTTAATCGACGTACCGTAATCTTCGCTATAGATTAAAAAACATGTCATGTTCAACCGTAACTTGACCGTCAGTTACATAACTGACGAAAGCGTTGTGGTTCTATCGGACAAATGTCATTGTTCTGTTAGTATAATATCATCAAATCATCGATTAACCGTGGGAATTTACCAACGACTCTGTACGTAGCAATAGTGTTGCACTTAACCCATATGTCACTGGTTCAATAGATCACTGAAAACATGTACCATCGGAAAAAAAATATAAAATCTGCTTTCAATGCTACAATCTACACACCTGCAATCGTAACAGATCAATCAAAACACAACACAACACCGGAACAAAACTAATTAACGCGTGAATCATACACGTAAATAAAAGAAAAATAATTGAATTAAATAAACAAAATGTACAACTGCACAAGAAAATTAATATTTGCTAACAACAAATTGTTTAATACACAACCAAACAAACAATAACCTCCTACTCAATGAGATACATAACAGAATTTGTTGGCGATAAAGCACCCAAGTGCTGGTGTACTTTTATAACATGATCTTATCAACATGTATACATTTTTTTTTCCACTTAAAGATAGACTTGAAATATGTTAGATAGTGACAATCTCAATCTAAACAAAATTATAAGTTTCATTAGATAGCTATAATTTCATATAAGTGGGTTATTTCATTCTTAATTTTCTTCTTTTAAAGTTTTTTTCTTACAACTATAGATTATATGTTCTTCATCATTCTAATTCATCATTTTGCTATCATTTGCTTAAGAATCTTAATTATTTTTCTCATTGATTTACTTTTTGTAAGAATCCTTAATTTGATATCATGAGATCAACTATGAATGATGCAACTCATGATTGTTGATAGAATATCTCATAGCTAGATTGGGTTCATTATGATTATTGATAGAATGATGCAATTCATGTTTAAAACTAAGTGATTTAAACAGAACAACTTAAGATGATGGAACTATGAAGGCTTAACCTAAGCAAATCTTTATTATTTTTTATACTCCTTACTATTAACTTATCACCCATTTGAGCACATTTATTATTTTTTAGTTTTTGAAGATTTAATGATTGTTATTGAATATATTTTCTATGTGAAAGAAAATTAACACAACACTGGAAATAGTAATTTGCCTCTGCCTTGTGGGTATACCCATTTTAAAATTCAAACTATTTTATTAGGATATCCATCTTTAAATGATGAATTCTTTGATGTTAACATTGGCAAATGAAGAAAATGAACATATTTAATTTATTAAGAGCACCTCTTAAATGTTCCTCCTTTGATATTAATCTTAGAAACTAGTTTTGTTGGGAGATTGATGAACCAAAGTTTTTTTCTTGATGTGGACTTTACTTGGCTTAAATCTTGATGAATTGGGGGGTGGCCGTTTCTCACATAGATTTAGATAAGCCTCTTTGATTCTATATCATGACTAAATCTTTATAACTTTTGCAAAATCTCCCCTACATGAGAATAGCACCACATATGATAACTATTTATCCCCACACTAAGTTTCTCTCAAGTTTTAATGGAGTTCTCTTATAGGCAATATCTCCAAGAAATACATTTATTTTTCTTAAATTTCTTTCAATAGCCTAAGATGTCAATTGATCTAATAAAATATTTATAAAAACTTGAAATTAAAAAATTAATGTTCTTGAATGTTATGATATATAGAAATAAAGCTATATTCTAATGACACAGGATAATAAAATAATATTAATTAATATTTCTATTCAGTTATCATAGACTGTATCTTCACTTGGGCTAAGGATCTCATGATTCTCACTGGTAAGGGTGTAAACGAACCGAACACGAGTGAGCCCAGGATCAGCTCGTGTTCGGTTCGTTTATACTTCGAGCTCAAAAGTTGTGTTCGTGTTCGGCTCGTTTGCTTAGCGACCCGAACATGAACAGTTCACGAACAAAAAGTCGTTTTGACAACTCTAATCACGTTGCATAAGATGTTAAGGGTTGGGGCAATATTTAGAACATCATTGGAATCTAATTTAATAATTTTTATTCTATTTTCTTAATTGATACTTTTAATTGATTATAAATCTTTGTAACCTTGTAGTCAATTAATTTTTTTTTTAAAAATACTCATCAAATATCCACATACATACATACATACATACATAAATATATATATATATATATATATNGGTGCACTGCTGCAGAAAAATTTATTAAGATATACTCCATTTTTGCAGCTCTGCTGCTGTTTGTTTCCAAAAAACTAAAGCTGGCTGCATCAAGTATATATACATTCACTAATTGTGACGCTTGTGCTTTCATGTGTTGAACTGTTTGGAAATCAAACTAGGAGGATAGATTTTATGATTTTCTGGCTTGCTGCAGTATCTTTTGGCGTTTTCCTTTCTTTGTTAGGTATGCATGTGTAAATACTTATAATGCATGGATATTTTTAATCAAGGAACTGTATAAAATTTAAAGGTTTACCAACATAACACTCAATTTTTATGTATATAGGTATCTTAACACATAAATTTCACTTTGGTTGTTGATATAAATACTTTAGACTTATGTGTGTGTGTGTGGATATAATTTTAATTTTCTTACATAAAGTTTCATATTTTACACAGCTTAAAATTTTAAGTTCACATAAAAAAACAGCACTATTATTTTTAAAATGTAAAATATTTCTTTTTTATTTATAGGTTTAAAGCACTAAAATGTTATGTAAATATGAAAACTAAACTGTGTGAGATAAATACATAAAAATTGTGTGCTACTATGTAAGTTTTTATCATTTTTTTTTTTTGTTAAAGTTGTAGACTCCACAGCATTTAACATCAAGCTTACATTCTATAGTCATTTATAATTCCAAAAACAACAACACCACATTTGGAGAATTGATTCATTGAATCATTGTGGCATTATTCTCATTGTATTCTTTTAGAAATAATAAAAATTTCCTTCTTTTCGTATTGGGAACAAACCTGCAAGTAGCCAGTTGAAAAGGAATAAGCATCTACAGAACTGAAAAGTGCACCGACGAAAGCATGATAGCTACATCCAATAATACCAAATACCAACAAATTATCACGAAATGCAATAATGCTGCAGTTGTGGTACAAATATTCGGAACCCTTTGTTTGTGATAATGTAATTCTATAACTTATCCAACTGCAACACATATTCCAAAGTATAAAATGGATTTGTTAAACAGAAATCTACTCTAAAGAGTTGGTGCTGGATGCCGAGTAGGGTACTTGGTTTGAAGTCTAATTCGAGTTTACAGTGCCTCATTTGAAATTCATATTGGTTTAAATCAATATTATTGAATATTATATATATAGTTGACATAACCCGTGCAGAAAACAACTCTTGGTCCAAGCTCGACATGAAATTAAAATTGAGCCTGATTTGAGTTAAGCTAAACATTACTGAGATTAACTACAATAAAACTTACTCAAACTCAAATTCTTGCCAACCTTATTTCAACATTAAAAGTTATCTTTTTGTTCAGATTTACATTATTCAGCATGTAAAATTCAATATATATATATAAATATAATAATGTTTATTGAAATTTATCAATATCTCATATTTTGAAATTGAATATCATGCAAAATATTTTCTCAATTATTTTAATAAATATATCTTCTATTAGAACTATCTTATCTCCAACCCAGACACCTCATTCTGAATATTTTTTTCTGAAAGTTGCATCAATAATAACAATACAAGTTCAGCAACTTTGTTGTCTTCTAGGAAATATTGCATCCAAGTCATAACATCTAATAAAGTATTCAGCCTCAGAAATACTACACGTGACATGTAATTAAAATGTATGCGACATATTATCATTTTATACAACAGTGCTCATTTTGATGTGTTCATACTCACAAATTATGAAAAAAGTTGGTCTTTGTATGCCATCCAGCTTTTGTGCACAATATTGCTTTCTTCTTTTGGATAATGTTTAAAATTTGTTTGATGATGGAGCCAGCAAAGGCATCAGGATGATGAAATTCATGAGGAGCCATTCAAAATTGTGACAAGATAAGCATTAGCTGTTTAGAATTCTGGCCTCACATTGTTTCTACATCACAAAATCCTATAACTCACTAATGTGGACAAGGCAATGTGTCACACTGATGTGTCAACCAATCCATGACTTGATCCAAAAATATGATGTGCTAATTTTAATGCAAGTGATGTTTTGGTTTTAGTTTCATATTAAATAGGAAAAGAGCATACTGACATTAAAATAACAAATGATTTGCTCTTTCCATGTGCTTAAGCTTCTGAGTTGAAAATGTGTATGAATATAAGTTTCTCTAACTATACTTTGATTTACATTCTAACGAGTGCTATTAAGTTGATGATTCTATTGTGATAAGTTGATTTTGTACTTATGAGTTTTGTTCACTTCTTTTATGATTGAGTAAAATTCAAAAAAATATGTGATTCATCTTATATATATATACATGATTGAGTGGGATCTTGGTTTACGAGACTAGATGATGCTAAAAAAGATTTATTTTAGACGTCATTATGACCAGTGTAGATAATTGTCTTGTTAGATGAAATTATTTTTGTTTAATTTTACATACAATTGATAAAAATATTTATGCGAAGTTGAGTTTAAAATTTTTTGACCGCTCTATAATTAACCTAATCATATATATATTTTTTTATTTGATCTTTGATGAACATGTATGCCAATTCAATATATATACATGAATACATACATACATACATACATACATACATATAATGTAGCGAGTTCAATCAAGAATAGTAAAAGGAGTTTAGCTTGTATTCATGACATGGACCCTCTATTTATAGATATAGATCCCAGTGTTACAAAAATAAGTATTAGTCCCCTCATCATTGACTTTTCAGAGATACTTTTTAGTAATTACAAAATTATTCGAATATTATAAGATCAGAGAACTAATTCGATTCATAATAGTTCGCCGATCGTCCGATAAGCTTCGACCTGATCGATATTTAACCGGAAAGGATAATTTCTGTCTATCGTTCTGAGGGATGACCACTACTTTGGAAAAAAATCTCCTGGCATATTTGCCTGTCGCTCGAACAAGTTGCTTCTCTCTCTAGTGTCCAACCAAAACGGTTGTCAACAACCTAGTTTGATCAATCTTTTCTTCAACCAAAGCAATTCATATGTCTTGAGATTTTTGATGACATATTTTATATGTACATTACATTTTATTTCTTTTAAAATATCATATTTATGCTTTTGAAATAAGTTGCTTTATAGGAAAAAAAAATACATGATTAATAAAATTAAAATAATTTTCTTATAACACATGCTTTATTGGGCATATATACATATATACATATATATTAATTTTATTTATTATTTTTTTTTTAAAGAATGGTCGAAGGCTATTATACGAGCCTCGACCATCCCTAATGCGCCTAACAATTCGAGTGCCACACTCTACACTCGGGGGAATCAAACTCCAGATCAGAAGAGATTTACAACCGACAAGCAGATGCCCGACCAATTGATTTGAGTACGCCGCACCCACACACGTCGCATCAGCGTAATTAATAGCAGCAAAGTCATAAAATTATGTGCTAAAGAACTACTCCAAAATATATATTCCGTATATATGTGCACCTTAATGAGCTCACATTCTCCATTGACAGTGTGACAATATATTCGCTTAAAAAAGCAAGATATATATTCCCATCATATTTTTATTCAGTGAAGCATAGCATATATGTAACGTGGGACCTCCAAGAAGTGGTTTGGTGGAGGGGAATAATTAGATTAACATAATTCATGTTATTAATTGTAAATTTAAATCATATTGTAATATGACATTATTATAAAGTAATATTAATATAGATATTACGTATAAAATAATTAACATGTTTATTTACATATCTGACTCATTTATACCACTGAAATCTTTCATATCACATGAAAAATATCATTATTTTAACTTTTAAAAAGTGAAATGCACTATTCCATGCATATATATAAGTGGTATTTTTGTAAAAAAATTAAGTTTAGGTGTTAAAGATATGTAAATACACATTTGAATTGGGTGGTATGGTAAATAAATCGTCTTTTTTTTTTCATAAATGGCCATTTCCCAACTTTTCATAACGAAAAATTTAAGTGTAAACTTACTAGGAAATGTGTACTAATGAAGCAGTCATTCATTTTCTCAGTACATGCTATTAAATTTATTAATCCCGTCAAACAAGAGCTTCGTTTGAATATGTAAGTAATTCACAATTAATCATGCCACCAACGCGAGTAGGTCATCCGCCGACTTCTTTCATCAATTAAGTCACCACTCTGCTTGTCATCTCTATATCCATGCTCTCCTCTTAACCCTTAAAGTGCTTTCCATCTTTCATCGTGCATTTTCATTTTCCCAACGGCTGCCTTTGACTTAGTGCTCCACCAAGATTTCGCCCCCCGGTTCGTGGAAGAGCCTATAAAATGCTTATACTAAATCCTTAAAATAGCTAAATTCATTAAAAAAATTACAAAGAATATTTATGATCTTTAAAACCGATCGAGAGAACTCTTTCCAGTCCATGTGCTAATTGGAATCTACCCTTTTGGGCATGGATTCGAACCCTATTTTGCGTCAAGAACATGTTGGAAATAGGCAACAATTTCATGCAAAAAATATTTTTTAAAACACTCACATTAATAATTTTGCATCTTGACTATTTTCAAAAACAATCCTATCTTAATCAAATATATCAAACATACTCTATTTCAAACCAAAAACATAAACAAAACAAAATATAAAATAAAAAACGGAAGTGATCTCAAATGACCTCTTAGTTGACCGTCATTACAACCTAACAAAAGGTTTCTATGTCTCAACAAAATGAATATTGCCCAATCACATAACGATCGGCAAGTCTTTCTCTTATGATATCGTCATGATGAGTGGATGTGCATGAGGTTATTGCCTATTTCCAACATGTTATGGCAATCACTAAGGAGACAAGTAGGTTAAGTGATTGGTCACTTTGAAAAAAAGAGAGGACCAAACCCTTGTCTGGTGCTCATCCATGTCACCATCATCTCAAAGTTTAGGAATTAGTGGTGCTTGAGTGGAGTAATGACATAGTTGAAACACTCAATTAGTTTATTGTTCTTCAATTAGTCTTTTGTACCTTATGATTTATTCTTATAATATGTATAGCTTTTATATGTATTAATGCAAATTTGCAAATTTTCAATTTTTTTTTCTCTATGTAATGCTTCTATCATGATCCCAAATTTAGTTTTAGAGAAATGTGAGGACACAGCCACCTTACATTTAAAATTTTTTCTTTTCATATTTAGAAGATATTATTTTAGCATATTTTAGACATTAACACACTTCATTAGAAAGAAATTGGAGGATATATGTAAAGTTTCCTTTATATTTTTTATTGTATCAAATTTTATGGATAAGCTTGTATGTGTATGCCATTCCTGGAGTTACGAAGAAAGCTTCCGACTCATATTGTTGATGGGTTAAGAATGAGAGTTGAACTCTATGAGGTCGAATCTCCCGTTGTTCCTCAGCTGTTAACTGATTGGTCATAGGTTCGAATCCTACTTGGGGAGATTTGATTCATGATTTCATGTTTATGTAAGTTGGTACCTAGTTCTTGTAACTGTAATTATGTAGCATACAAACTCATATTTCTTTTACAAAATTGATCTAAAATAGTTATACTGACATTATTAATTTACTTAAATTTAATTTATTCTGAAAATCAGCTGTCAATTATTGCAAGTTGTCAAATCACAATAAGTTCAAAAAATTATTAAAATTAATAATCATAATAATTGGTAAGTATCTATAACATTCATTATCCTTATATATCCTCATTATTGAGGCCATTATTCAGCTTTTTATATTTTCCTTATTATTCATCGTCTAATTTCATGCATTTAGATAGGCATGTATGTATAAAAATTCAAGCAATTCGGCATATAGTTAGAGATCTCAAAACTCTTTCTTCAAAACGAGAAAATGTTATGTCGAGATTATTGGACGTAAAGATGACAAAGTGAATCGCACCATGTCTTTTACCATTTAAATTATTTGATAGCCAAATTGTACTTGTATTTTAGCTGAAATATTCTGATGACCATCTCTCCATTATTGGGAAGCAACCAAACAAAACCTATTCCAAGCTAGTCTTGCCAACTAGCTTAGGTAACACACATGCTAAAGAATAAAGNAGGAGTTTAGCTTGTATTCATGACATGGACCCTCTATTTATAGATATAGATCCCAGTGTTACAAAAATAAGTATTAGTCCCCTCATCATTGACTTTTCAGAGATACTTTTTAGTAATTACAAAATTATTCGAATATTATAAGATCAGAGAACTAATTCGATTCATAATAGTTCGCCGATCGTCCGATAAGCTTCGACCTGATCGATATTTAACCGGAAAGGATAATTTCTGTCTATCGTTCTGAGGGATGACCACTACTTTGGAAAAAAATCTCCTGGCATATTTGCCTGTCGCTCGAACAAGTTGCTTCTCTCTCTAGTGTCCAACCAAAACGGTTGTCAACAACCTAGTTTGATCAATCTTTTCTTCAACCAAAGCAATTCATATGTCTTGAGATTTTTGATGACATATTTTATATGTACATTACATTTTATTTCTTTTAAAATATCATATTTATGCTTTTGAAATAAGTTGCTTTATAGGAAAAAAAAATACATGATTAATAAAATTAAAATAATTTTCTTATAACACATGCTTTATTGGGCATATATACATATATACATATATATTAATTTTATTTATTATTTTTTTTTTAAAGAATGGTCGAAGGCTATTATACGAGCCTCGACCATCCCTAATGCGCCTAACAATTCGAGTGCCACACTCTACACTCGGGGGAATCAAACTCCAGATCAGAAGAGATTTACAACCGACAAGCAGATGCCCGACCAATTGATTTGAGTACGCCGCACCCACACACGTCGCATCAGCGTAATTAATAGCAGCAAAGTCATAAAATTATGTGCTAAAGAACTACTCCAAAATATATATTCCGTATATATGTGCACCTTAATGAGCTCACATTCTCCATTGACAGTGTGACAATATATTCGCTTAAAAAAGCAAGATATATATTCCCATCATATTTTTATTCAGTGAAGCATAGCATATATGTAACGTGGGACCTCCAAGAAGTGGTTTGGTGGAGGGGAATAATTAGATTAACATAATTCATGTTATTAATTGTAAATTTAAATCATATTGTAATATGACATTATTATAAAGTAATATTAATATAGATATTACGTATAAAATAATTAACATGTTTATTTACATATCTGACTCATTTATACCACTGAAATCTTTCATATCACATGAAAAATATCATTATTTTAACTTTTAAAAAGTGAAATGCACTATTCCATGCATATATATAAGTGGTATTTTTGTAAAAAAATTAAGTTTAGGTGTTAAAGATATGTAAATACACATTTGAATTGGGTGGTATGGTAAATAAATCGTCTTTTTTTTTTCATAAATGGCCATTTCCCAACTTTTCATAACGAAAAATTTAAGTGTAAACTTACTAGGAAATGTGTACTAATGAAGCAGTCATTCATTTTCTCAGTACAAACTATTAAATTTATTAATCCCGTCAAACGAGAGCTTTGTTAGAAGATGTAAGTAATTCACAATTAATCATGCCACCAATGCGAGTAGGTCATGCGCCGACTTCTTTCATCAATCAAGTCACCACTCTGCTTGTCATCTCTATATCCATGCTCTACTCTTAACCCTTAAAGCGCTTTCCATCTTTCATCGTGCATTTTCATTTTCCCAACGGCTGCCTTTGACTTAGTGCTCCACCAAGATTTCGCCCCCCGGTTCGTGGAAGAGCCTATAAAATGCTTATACTAAATCCTTAAAATAGCTAAATTCATTAAAAAAATTACAAAGAATATTTATGATCTTTAAAACCGATCGAGAGAACTCTTTCCAGTCCATGTGCTAATTGGAATCTACCCTTTTGGGCATGGATTCGAACCCTATTTTGCGTCAAGAACATGTTGGAAATAGGCAACAATTTCATGCAAAAAATATTTTTTAAAACACTCACATTAATAATTTTGCATCTTGACTATTTTCAAAAACAATCCTATCTTAATCAAATATATCAAACATACTCTATTTCAAACCAAAACACAAACAAAACAAAATATAAAATAAAAAACGGAAGTGATCTCAAATGACCTCTTAGTTGACCGTCATTACAACCTAACAAAAGGTTTCTATGTCTCAACAAAATGAATATTGCCCAATCACATAACGATCGGCAAGTCTTTCTCTTATGATATCGTCATGATGAGTGGATGTGCATGAGGTTATTGCCTATTTCCAACATGTTATGGCAATCACTAANCCATCCTTTTATGATTAATAATATCATAGGGGTTAAGCGCTAATAAAAAAAATCATATTAAAGTTATGGATACAACTTTGGTTTGTGAGAATTGATATTGAAAGATGGGATTTAGAAATACCGAGTGGGATTAGCTCAATTAAATAATATCATATATAGTCCAAAATAGTAGGAGAATTTGACCACAATAGAATTGACATGTTCAAAGATATTATTATATATTAGAGTATTAAATATTTGGAAAATTTTTTGTCAGGCTTGAATTGATCTAGTTTTAAAGTCTGGATCTTACTCTTCATCTACAAAATGAAATCATTATTATGGAATGTCCTAGGGTGAAAACTTATGACATTAGAATTAAGGATGTATACTTCTATGTAAGAATTCTTCATATCATAAGATTTCTTATGTGGCATGTTTTCTAGGCTTGATTGCAAAAAAATAAGATATGTTAGCATGTTGAACTTAGAAATAGGGCTGACAAACGTGTAACCAAACAGAGTCAATTATGCATATGCATCTCAATAAAAATGATGAATACAAAATTTTCTTAAGTTATGACTCTAACACGAGAAAACAATTAAATCTATCATGAGAGTCATAAGGCTTGCAAATGTTCATTAGCTAATGTCATTTGTTGACCTTAAACAAGGAACTTTTTTATGAATAATTAATATAACCAACAAAATCACTATTTGCATTTCCACAAAAAATACAAAGAGCACCGTCGTCAATTACTTTAAACAAATTGCGTTCAAGGAAAGTAATACATAGAAGTTATATGAAATTCAAATATCAACTGATTAATTTTAAGTTGATTGTGTCTTACACTAGAAGATTAACTTCTTGAAGAGCCAAATGGATATCAAAGTCAACTACAATACATATAGAAATAAGAAAACTAATGGTAATCCTTTTACATAAATGTTGATCAAACATATGAAATGAATGATAAGAGTAAAAAAATTTTGTTACAACTATTTTTTATAATGCCTATATTCATATATAATAGAAAGACATGTGGACCTCTAACTGCTCATTTAGGGCTCATTGGTTCCTACACTATGCAAATATAGCTTACATAAACTAAAAAAAGGACCGATTAATTGAATCTATTAATTATATTGACCTAGTTTAACTCAATTGAACCAAATGGTTTAATGAATTGAACTGACATTAACCATTAAATTAAGTTAATAAATTAAGATCCCAAGAATGTCCATGACAAGACTAAACCTTATTAAACTCACTTTGACCATAGATTTGAATAGATCGATTTAGACTTAATTTAAACAAATTTCCAAATTGGTTCAAACTAAAAGTTATGAATCTTAATTAAGTGTTAGAAACTCATCTCAGCCATGGTCAACCCTTCTAATTTGATGAATTGACTTAATTTGGTCAAATAGATCAATAATATCCCTTCGAGCTAATGTGAGTCTAAATGGATTGAACTTTATGAAATGAGCAAATCAATTGAACCATTTAGTTTCAATAATTAGCTATTATCTTAAATATGTCCATTAATAAGATTGGCCTAAAATTATGTCAATTAATCATGGATTGACATGATTTAACTAAGGATAATGACACACCCAATTAATCAATATGATTTTTCAAAACCAAACTTTG
This sequence comes from Phalaenopsis hybrid cultivar, assembly GCA_002079205.1. Taxonomy (NCBI): domain Eukaryota; kingdom Viridiplantae; phylum Streptophyta; class Magnoliopsida; order Asparagales; family Orchidaceae; genus Phalaenopsis; species Phalaenopsis hybrid cultivar. Next base: position 460,344 of record JXCR01134951.1, read on the forward strand.
AAATCACTATATTAATCAATTTATAACAACATCCATATAGGTCACTCTACTTGGTTTTTATGCTAACTCCAACATAGGAGCCTTGGTTTAACCATGAATTATCGATGGTTAAGAAAATATTAAGAGAGTCTAGGACTACTTAAAGGAGAGATTCATTACCTTTGCCAAGTTTTAAAAATAAAATAAAAAATATGAGTTGCTTTTTGAAGCTATAGGCTTGCTCAAACCACCATGGATAATTTTTTTGAGCTTACCTCTTGATCAACCCAACTATTAAGGAGACTTCTAGAAAATTGAAAGAAGATTTTCAGCTTCTCACCTTATTTATGATGAGTGAATCCATATATTTGAGCTAAATAACTCATGTAGGTCAAGTTCTTATACTATAGCTACTCCTAAGGAAGGTTGATATCTGTGCTTGTTGAGGTAATAGATAACTAAACCAATGTGAGCATCATGTAAGATTCTAAAGAAAGAATTTAATTGAGAATATCTAAATGGAGAGAAATTGGTGTGAGTCTCTCTTGGGTTAGCTTGGCCATAAGGGGACCAATATCTTGATTCATTTCTAGTTGCACAAGGAAGATCACAATGGAAAAAGTGTTATAACCGATGACTTAAATTTTTTGACAATTTTACGACGGCCTATGTGTTGAGTTATTTTCGACGACATAACAACATGACATACCATTGATTATAAAGAGTGTATTAGTTTCTGATGGTTTTTATTATAACTGATGCTTTTCACCGTTTTTATAAGCACATAATAACTGACAATCATATGTTATCAATTATTTACGAACCTACCATTTGGCAGGGCGTTAATTGATGAGCATTTTTTAGTAACCGACGTTCAATGCCGTCATTATTAATGTTAATAACCTATGGAGTTGAAGCCATTTGTAAGTTGCCGTAAAGAATCTTTTATACTTCCAAAATTCACTTCATCCCCGAGCTTGCCCTAATCCCCGATCCCTCTAGGTCTCTCCCTCTCCCTCATGCCCTAAACCTTCCCTCCCCTCTTCCGGCAACCCCAGTGCTTCGGCGACCCCAGCTTTGGCTACCCCAACTCTGGCGACCCTAGCTTTGGTTACTCTAGCTCTGGCGACTCACCCGCTCTGACATTAATGACATGGTTGGATGCACTTACTGGACATTTACATGAGGATGTAATATAGTTTATTCTTTTTGCCATTGAATTTATTTTTGCGGATATATCTAAGGTGAAAAAGCCTTAGATTTCTTGGGTTTAGTGTTTTAGGTGATGGTGATGTAGAAGGGGATATTATTAGTAGAATTCAATTGGTTGATTGAAGTAGAGGAATGCTATTGTGTGATAGAAAAATATCACTTAGATTAAAAGGAAAATTTTATAACATGGTGGTGAAATCTATAATGTTCTATGACACAAAATGTTGGCCTTTAAAAGAGAAGCATAAAATTAAATCAAGTGTTGTGGAGAAGAGAATGCTTAGGTGGACAAGTGGCTTTACACTTAGAGATAAAATGTGAAATGAATATATCCGTGAAAGGGTTAGTGTGGCTCCTGTGGTGGACCAAATTAGAAAGAGTCATCTTAGATGCTTTAGTCACATTAAACATCGATCATCTGATGATCCGGTTAAGAGAGTAGATTTTAGATTTGATTTATGTTAAGAAAGGCAGAGGTAGACCTCAAAAAACTTAGGCATATTGTAAATGAAAATATGACACTCAATATGACACAATGGAGAAAAAAGATTCATGTAGCCGACCCCACTCAGTGGGTTAAAGGCTTGTTGGTGGTGGTGGTGAGATCTACAGTGCTTTATGAAATAAAATGTTGGCCTTTAAAAGAGGAGAATAAAATATAGTTAAGTGATGTTAAGATGAGAATGCTTAGGTGGATAAGTGGCTTTACACTTAGAGACAAAATGTGAAATGCGTATATTCGTGATAGTGTTTGTGTAGTTTCTATGTCAGAAAAAATTAGAGAGAATGGTCTTATCTAGTTTGGTCTCATTAAACATCGACTATATGATGAATCACTTAAGAGAGTAGATGTTTTAGATTCGACTTATGTTAAGAAAGGCAGAGGTAGACCACCTACAAAGACTTGGGCATATTATATAAAAAAATGATCTTATTTTATTAGAATTTAATGAAAATATGCCTCTCAAAAGGAGATAATGGAAAAAAAGGATTCATGTAGCCAACTCCACTCAGTGGGATAAAGACATATTATTATTATTGTTGTAGAGAAGCTGAAGCTTGTGGGATTTAGTAAATCCTATTAAATTCACCAAACACTTTCTCCGAATTTACTTATTAACATATGGAACAATTTTTAGATTTATCCCTTCAAGATTTCATAAATATGATTTTACATGATTTGCAGGATTTACTTAATCCTATTCAAACTAAATCCTGCTTGCAACCAAACAACTCCTAGAGCAAGTGTTTAATTAGAGCCTGCTTGGTACAGGATTTATGTAAGATTTAAGCTAAATCTCGCCAAATGACAGAATATGCCTCTGTAAATCATAATGGTTCAAAAATCTCGTTTTTGTCTCCTTTTTGGCTTAAATCCATGATTTACCAGAAGAAGTATGAAGCATAATTGACAGGATTTAGAGAGGTTGAAGCTTGTTGGATAAAGCTGTTAAACCAACTAATAATTTGATTTAGTAAATCTGAATTTACTAAACAAACAATGACAATTGTTTGAAAATTAATTTTGGATCGAATTTCTTTCAAACCGACCTCCGTCGGATCGAAATCAGATCGTTTAACATCATATTGATGTTAGGTATGTTGAAGATCGTTAAATCCATTAAGGCGCCTCTTTCTAATATATATTTTTTTAATTTGCACATCTGTGTTTTCAGTTTTAGTAGTTTGTAGATTACAATTTATAGTTTTCTCTTCCATTTACTGTGTACCTTTCTTTTTTTTCAGTTTTAGTAGCATGTAAACTGTACGCATGCAATTTAGTGTTGTCGTTTCTTTTTCACTGCATGTTATTGTGTTTTCATCTTTAGTAGTATGTAGATGTATTAATTAAATTTACTTTCTTGCTTGCAGACGGCTTCTCGAGGAAGGGGCGGTATGCCCCCCTATCGCTGGACTTGTTGGCTTGCGGAAGTACGTAAGCGGAAGAGGCTATGAACGTGGTGGTAGAGAATTACACTGACACCGCCTCAAGTCACAACTACCACACCATTTCCTCTACCAGTCACGATTCCGAAATCACTACGACCACAAGGCATGACACTACCATCGTCACCAGCCTCGACACCACTACTGCCAACACTCGTGGCCATGGCACCACCACAACCATCAGTCGTGACCATGACATCACCACTACTATCAACATTGACTGCTATTGATGTGTCATTGAGTTCGAGCAGCACGAGTAGCTGTCATCAGCTCAGGCAGTGCAGAACATGTAAGTTTTAATTTAATGCCTACATTACTTCCTTGTGTTTAATTATTTAACAAATAATTAATTACATGTTATTTTAGGATTTAGTTCCTCATTCACAAGCTAACCATTCCACCAGAGCTATAATTCAGAGTAAATACAACCATCTGTACTTATCCTGGATGGAGATTCCGATCACAGTTTAGGATACATGGTTTGGTGAGTTTAAGGTAAACCCCAAACATAGTAATTACATTTATTTATTTTTATGAATCTAACAATTTCTAATTTAATTTTCAATAGCAATGGTCCTGGCCCCCTGAGGAGAAGACACACATCCGTAGGAACTTTGAGCACAAGGGGAGTGATCATCTGCGAGACCAATTCAGTGATATACGCTAGACACATGAGCGCTCTTTGTGGCTGGGCGAGGATGTGTTTGCCGCAATGCTCAGGGCCTGAGACTCTCCTGAGTATCAGATAAAGTAAGAGTAGGCGAAGCTGAATAGTCGCTCCGACTGTGGGGTCATGGGGGCCTCAAAGCACATCGACTAAGCCCTACTACATACCAGTACAAGAGGAGGCTAGTAAGAATTTTGTTTTGCATTAAATTTTGTTTTGCATTAAATTTTATTTTACATCAAATGTATGCTAACTATTCCATTATACTGACACACTGGAGAAAGGATAGGAGCCAACTGTCGCGAAGTTATAAGAGCACACACATAGGCGGCAATTGGATCAGTCCTGGGTGGACAACAGATCGCGGGCGACCCTTGAAATTCACAAGATTAATAGGTAAAAAATTCAAATTAATATCAAAAGTGGAGCTGCATTTGGATAATAGATTGTGGCTACCTGGGCCGCAACCTGGCAATGCGTCTCCTCCTCTTGTGAAATGGAAGTGGATGCACCGTATGTTCTAAAGAACAAAGTGGAGCCGTAAAAAGGGAAGGATCTAGTGCAAGATGAGTGTGGGAATGATGATGATGAGGAGAACACAAAACATGACGAGGAGGATGAGTAGGAGGTTATTATTTGTTTGGTTGTGTATTAAAGAATTTGTTGTTAGCAAATATTAATTTTCTTGTGCAGTTGTACATTTTGTTTATTTAATTCAATTATTTTTCTTTTATTTACGTGTATGATTCATGCGTTAATTAGTTTTGTTCCGGTGTTGTGTTGTGTTTTGATTTATCTGTTACGATTGCAGGTGTGTAGATTATAGCGTTGAAAGCATATTTTATATTTTTTTTCCGATGGTACATGTTTTCAGTGATCTATTGAACCAGTGACGTATGGGTTAAGTGCAACACGATTGCTACGTACAGAGTCGTCGGTAAATTCCCACGGTTAAATGTTCCTCCTTTGATATTAATCTTAGAAACTAGTTTTTTTGGGAGATTGATTGACCAAAATTCTTTTCTTGATGTGGACTTTACTTGATTTAAATCTTGAAGAATTGGGGGGTGGCCGTTTCTCACATAGATTTAGATAAGCCTCTTTGATTCTATATCATGACTAAATCTTTATAACTTTTGCAAAATCTCCCCTACATGAGAATAGCACCACATATGATAACTATTTATCCCCACACTAAGTTTCTCTCAAGTTTTAATGGAGTTCTCTTATAGGCAATATCTCTAAGAATAAAATACATTTATTTTTCTTAAATTTCTTTCAATAGCCTAAGATGTCAATTGATTTTATAAAATATTTATAAAAACTTACAATTAAGAAATTAATGTTCTTGAATGTTATGATATATAGAAATAAAGCTATATTTCTAATGACACAAGATAATAAAATAATATTAATTAATATTTCTATTCAGTTATCATAGACGATATCTTCGCTATCTCATGATTCTCAATGATAGGGGTGTAAACGAACCGAACACGAGTGAGCCCAGGATCAGCTCGTGTTTGGTTCGTTTATATTTTGAGCTCAAACGGTGTGGTCGTGTTCGGCTCGTTTGCTTAGCAAACAGAATATGAGCCGTTCACGAACAAAAAGTCGTTTTGACAATTCTAATCACGTTGCCATAAGATGTTAAGGATTGGGGCAATATTTAGAACATCATTTGAATCTAATTTAATAATTTTTATTCTATTTTCTTAATTAATACTTTTAATTGATTATAAATCTTTATAACCTTGTAGTCAATTAAATTTTTTTTAAAAAATTACTCATCAAATATCTACATACATACATACATACATACATATGTGTGTGTGTGTATGTATGTATGTATGTATGTATGTGTTTTGAGCCAAAATGAGCTGAACACGAACGAATAAATATTTGTTTGCGTTGTTTGTGTTCGGCTCGTTAACTTAGCTAACGAGCCGAACACGAGCTTCTTAACGAACCGAACACGAACTGTTCGCGAACAACGAGCCGTTTAGACAACCCTACTCACCGAAATGTTATAAAAAAGTGAGTTTCTATTCTTAGTTCTAGCAATTTTCTGCTACGACTACCTATGATTTCATTCAATAATTTTGTAAATAACGTTACAATGCTTTTATTTGATGCAGCCTTTATGACAAAATATATTTATGATTGGTAAAAATAAAGATTGCCAACTATGATATTTTGCTTTAACAAGGGTATTCATTTCGACATTTAAACCACAACAACTCCTCAAATTAGATTAATTTGCACTTTCAATCATAATAAGTATACAATTATTGAAACATTCTTTCAATTTATAATTAAAGCTGACAATATTCTTTTTGACAACTTCAATTATGCCATTCATAGTCTTAATTTTTGTTTCATCTGTGTCTAAAAGTTCAATTTATTTTCAACAAATATGATCAGCATTAGAATTTTCTCTCTCTCTCTCTCTCTCTCTCTCTCTCTCTCTCTCTCTCTCTCTCTCTCTCTCTCTATATNTCATAACGAACCGAACACGAACTGTTCGCGAACAACGAGCCGTTTAGACAGCCCTACTCACCGGAATGTTATAAAAAAGTGATTTTCTATTCTTAGTTCTAGCAATTTTCTGCTACGACTATCTATGATTTCATTCAATAATTTTGTAAATCACGTTACAATGCTTTTATTTGATGCAGCCTTTATGACAAAATATATCTATGATTGGTAAAAATAAAGATTGGCAACTATGATAATTAGCTTTAACAAGCGTATTCATTTCGATATTTAAACCACAACAACTCCTCAAATTAGATTAATTTGCACTTTCAATCATAATAAGTGTACAATTATTGAAACATTCTTTCAATTTATAATTAAAGCTGACCATATTCTTTTTGACAACTTCAATTATGCCATTCATAGTCTTCATTTTTGTTTCATCTCTGCTAAAAGTTCAATTTATTTTCAACAAATATGATCTCTCTCTCTCTCTCTCTCTCTCTCTCTCTATATATATATATATATATCTGTGTGTGTGTAGTTGTTGTATGCAGAGATATTCTATGAATCACACCCGAGATATAGAGCGAATGATGAATGTGAGAAAAACAGAGAGGGAAATTGAGAGAGATAGAGAGAGTGCACAATAACATCTGAGTTTTGATAGTGCGAATTTAGTAGTCCTTTATTGGAGAAATGCCCACTTTTTTATAGATTCTAGGGGTATCTAGTTTAAGATTATATATTTGTTCATGTTTTAATAGGGATGTTACAAGTTATTATGAAACATTTTCATATATGTAACTGTTGAGAAAATAAGGGCGAAGAAAAACAGTAGCGACACAAATCCAGAAGAACACAGAGATTTAACGAGGTTCGGCAAAGATGCCTACGTCCTCGGGAGCAGAGCGGCGAGTTCCTTCAATATTCAGAAAAGGGTTTCAGGGATACCTCCTGGGGTTACTAATAGGCCTATTTATAACCCCAGGAGTAAACCTAGGAGATACCTCCTGGGATTACTAACAGACCTATTTATAATCCCAGGAGTAAACCTAGGCACAATATGTAATTACAACATTACCCCTGTACCAAACCGCGGGGCTTTGCCCCCGCACCCCAACCCACGTAACTTCCCAATTTGGACAGATTCTTCCGCTCCGCTACGCTCCGCTTCAATCCAGCGTCTGTCCCGATATGGTATATGAGCCATACCATTACAAATCTCCACCTTGGCGAATATCCAGCCCCTTAGGAGAAAAAATACCTGGGAGTTACATCTGCACCATTGTGGGTTGGGCCACAATGCTTCTCTAGCAACTGCAGACATTCAACAAGTCCAAGCTATGCAAGAACTTGTTGATAGTAACTGGCTTGGTCAACATATCAGCTGCATTCTCATCAGTATGAACCTTCTGCAA
>JXCR01134951.1:496269-530890 GCA_002079205.1 Phalaenopsis hybrid cultivar
CTCTCTCTCTCTCTCTCTCTCTCTCTCTCTTAATTGCCCCATAATAGAATATTTCATTTCTTAGGCATGTTTCTCGGACAATTTCAAATACAACATCTTTTAAGGTGCAGTGAGTGTGGAATTATACCTTCAACAAGAAGTGGAACCCAATAATAACAATAAGGAGAGTCTATCCAGAAGAACAAAGGAGAAATAACATGTACCCTAGAGTTCATGGAAAAATTTCGGTCAAGAGGGAAAAATTATTAGGTCCGGACACCGCACACAAAATAACGTGGGGTGTCCAATTAAAAGCGGTCGCGTGGAAATGCGGGGCCCAACATAAAACAAATATGAAATGTTATATTTTTATTGTGCAGCCCTGCTCGAGCCCTACAAAAAAAAGAGTTAAATGTTTATTGTGTGACCCAACCCGAGTTCGGCCTAAGCACCTAAAAATTAAGTAGCGCGCCGAGTACCAAACGTTTGATCATTTTATGCGAAAGAAATCCGCCGCCTAAGGGTCGAGCATCGAGCACCATCTCTTTCACCATTCACCATCCGTTTAGTGTTTTTGAAACAGAAAGCTTAGAGATAGGGTTAGGGTTGTCGTTCGCCGGTCAAAGAAGTGGAAGCTGAGCCCAGTTAGACGAAAATCGAAGAGAATCTTATGAGAATGGATACCAAAGAGCCATTGAGAATAGAAACTGAAGAGTCTTAAAAAATGGAGACTGATAAGGGCAAGAAAAATGAAGCCAAAGAGCGTAAGAAGAAAGACATCAAAGAAGGTTCATCTAGGTAATTTTTTAATTTGGTGGTTGTACTTTCATTGAAAAGACTCGACACCTTTTAATTGGACACCGCACGCCATTTTATGTGCGGTGCCCGACTGAATAATTTTTCCAGGAGAGGAAGGCTTCACATTTCTCCTCCTTTCTCTCTGAGAGCCGCGGGTTAGAGCCTGCTTTAAGAGCCACAGAGATACTTACAATTTCTTCTTCTTCTGTGCTCGCACGCTAACCACTTGAAGCTGACATAGCCTCCTCGCACGCACGAGCACTCCTTCAATTGAACCCGCACGCGGCCTCTGTTCAACCTTGTTACGCCACCAACAAATTTTCATCATCCGACATGAATCTCGGTACAATTTTTTGAGCAAGAAACATTCAAACTTCTATTAAGAGTCATCCAGAGTTCTGATTTTAGCAAACTTATAGTCAAACTGTCGGCTCAATGAGACGGACCTAATGATATGAAAGTCAGTCCAATCCGAGTCAAATCAAGCCCTGATCAAATCATTAAACCACTATTGGAGGATTTCTAGAGGCATTTGAAAGGTCAAATGGATATCGAATCTAGCGAGTTCATTGTCGAATCGAACGTCTCGATAAGACGAATCTAACGAGCCTAATATTGCTCAATCCCAACATCGTTAAGGCACTCAAATGTCCATCAAACGTCATCTGATCAAAGGAACTCTCCGGACCGTCCGATCAAAATGGTTCATATTCCTGCATTAATTGCACTCAAAACACTATAAATAGAGTCCCACCCCTCACATGAGAGGGGAGGAGGCTTAAGAGAAAACTTGAGGTTTTGAGAAGGAGCTCAAGTCCAAGATCATCATCGCCATCGTCGCTTAAGAGAGAGAATGAGGCTTTGAGAAGAAGCTCAAGTCCAAGATCATAATCGCCATCGTCGATCGCCGTCGACCACCACTGACCGTCGACAACCACCGCTGACCTCTGTTGACCACCGCCAGCCACCGTCGATCACCGTCGATCACCGCTGACCTTCGTCGACTACTGCCGATCGTCATCGACTGTCGTCAGCCACCGCTAACCTCCGTCGATCACCGCCGACAATCGTCGATTAGCGTCAACTACCGTCGATCACCGCCGACCTCTGTTAACCACCGCTGTCTAGACGTCGTCAGTCGACGTTGTAACTTGGAGAGCTATTAACTCTTTCCCGCCTGTGAGACAATGGACATCTGTAATCATCAACTTATATTGGATTTTTACAACTGAGCCAGACCCCGTGTTTTTTCCCCTTTACGGGTTTTCCACGTAAAAACTTCTGGTGTTATCACAGCTTGATTCATTTTCATCTGAGTGTGTGCTAAATTCTTGCGCAATGCTAAGACGATAATTCATTACTCTACCGCCGCGAATTTTCTAGCACGCATCAAACCTCGTCTTCTTCCTTCGTGCGTAATGCCACAAGCCGCTCGCCGTTCCCCTCTGCCTTCTCACAGCTCAAACGTTGTTGCTCAATGCCAAGTTGTTGCGATTCTTTACTTCTCTCGAGTGTTGTGTTGCTTCTTCGGAAAGAAAACACACTATTCTTCTCCTTCTTTCTTCCTCTGCTCTTTGATTCACATTGATTTATAGGATGAATTTGTCTATTTATCTTCTCGCCCCCATGGCTTCGTCTCCCTCTGTTTGGTTGCCCGACCCTTCATTTCTTCTTCCCGGATTCCTTGTTTCTTCTCCCTCCAAACTGAAACAGGAATGTTACAATCGAAGTAGGTACCTTAAGAGGATAGTGATGAGCAAATTTTCAGCTTGATATACTATCTTAAGCTCATTTGTAAGATGAGAAAAATTAATTAGCTCGTCAGATTAAAACATGTGGAACGCAAAAAGGCACAAGAATGATGACAGCTTTTTGGAGCTAAGAGACGATAAACATGACATCAAATTTTATATATCATAAAAAAATATTCTATAAATATTAGCGATTTATTTGAGCTTATTTCTTACTTGTATACATAATTCTTTAATTATTCGCCTTAAAATTTATTTAAAAAATTATATATTTTGTGACCAAGCACTTAACTTATTCATAATCTTAATTTGATTACTAAGATATTTTGTCAAATTTTATTAATTTAAAATTTTGAAAATATTTAATCATATTTACATGATATAATTATTCATATATTGTTTGTACCTTAAATATAATTAAATATATAATTATTTTATAATTACAAACATAAAATTGATTTTGATTTCATTAAATTCATTTTATTTTTGCATGAGTGAATTCATATACTTTACAAATATATTATTTAGTTAAATTATACACGTTCTGAGTTTTAAGTTATATAATAATATAATAATATAATAATATATTATCATTTTATTCTTTGTATTCTTTTCTGGCTATTCATCAAGTCGCGCATGAGCAGCCACACAAAACATCATTATTATTAAAAGAAATTTACATAAATATTACACACTTCTTATGAATTTATATATCTCATATTTAAAATTTGATATCTACAATTATGGCACTTTGGTATTAAAAATCTATGCATGAATATATATATTATACGTTTAAAAGTTAGTGCTATTAGTGGTATTTCTAATGCGGTGTCAAAGATTTGGGTGTTATATACATGTAAATATGAATGTCTAGGTGATAGATATGTAAATATATAAGAATTGTGTGGACTGTGTTTGAATGTCTATATTATTAACATATATAAATGTTGAATAAGAAATAGAGCTCTAGGGGATGAGAGAGAGAGAGAGAGAGAGAGAGAGAGAGAGCAATAAAACTAATTGTGTAACATTTATTCATGAAATGAATCCCATATTTGAAGGGACGTGTTTTTATATTTACAAACTTTACCCCTATAATACATAGGTGTGATGAGGGTATTTTAGTCAATACATGAAGATCCGTATGGGGTCCATGGATGTGCTCACACTGCTGTCGTTGGGTCGAGTGGCTGCTTCGCCGGGTGACAATGAGGATGGGGCTATCATCTCAACAGTTTATGGCCCAACTACTCTTGAATTGGCCGGTTAGATCAACTATGGGCCTTTGGGGCTCCAATTCATACCTCAATTTATGACCGAACAACAGGATTTACCAAATCATTTTTAGATACTTGCAAACAATTCAAGTTTATCGAATCTCCAATTTGACTATAACAAAGAAAGATTTTCATGCATCGTAAGCTTTAAATTTAAATACATGCCCAATGCACAAAAATGTGTACATTACAGCATGATAAGGATGAAATTTTTTTCCAATATTGTGAATGGAGACCAATATCACACTATCTTATGCTTTGGTTGTACAGGACGAACATTTTTTTATTAGAAATGAATGAAATATAGTTTTTTTTATATCCCAATTCCTCTTCTCCCTCATATCTACACCCAAAAAATGAGTTCCAGCCATTAAAAAGGCCACGTAGCCAAATTTCCTACGTCCAAAATAAGAATAATAAAAGAATGCCATAGCCTTCCATGGGAGATTCTGGTCTTGATGGGTTTGAGCTTCAAACCCATAGTCTCAGGCGACAGAAATTCAGGTGAGATGCAGAAGGGATTTTGATTTATTTATATTTTGATTTGAATTAAAATATATTTGTTATGCCGAAAATATATCAACTTAGTTATTTTTTAATATTTAAAAAAACTGAAAAAAACATGTGAGAAGCAAACCAATATTTATAAGAAAGATGGCTGATTACAGAGTAAAATACTGATAGAAGCAAAAAACTTTAATTGTGATTAATCTTTCTAGAATTTTTAAAAGAGAGGTGTCAAAATAGTCACTTGACTTTTTGCAGACTATTTTAATCCTAGATTTATAAAAAGTGTCAAAATAGTTCGTACACTTTTTTTAATAGGGACTGAAAGTCTTCTTGGGGATCATTTCAGCAGATATTAAAAGAGTGTGGAGATTGATCTCAAATTTTTATCGAGTTTTTAGGACTAAAATGAACCCCATATGAATAACCGGGGAATTATTGTGACACTTTATTCAATTGTAAAACTAATATTTGAATGAATAAATAATGCAAAACAATGTAGCAATACTATTCAAAATTTTGATGGCATACCAAAAAATATTACGTTTAAGTAACATAAAAATACCTCCACAAGTGCACCACATTGGTGAACCATCTTCAAGATCATGTGAAGTGATTCAGAATGAAAAGGAGAATTCTCTCCAACAAATATTAATGTTTTGCACCGTAGCTGCTTCAACTTCAAACGATATCATATCTCCTGTCCATTAGAAGCAGAAGCTGCGAAGAGTTTGTCTAAAGGAACATGGTGAAAAATGCATGCATTTGATGCAAAGAGAAACCATGCAAACGTACCGATTAATGGTTTGGAAAAATCTCAATACATTTGTACTTTGCTTCTCTTTCAGTAACTGTAGATGTAATATAAGAGAAAGCTTAGTCTAGAACTTAGTAAAAGCCAATAAACTAAAAACAAGCGCGGTAGAAGATGGAGGTACTGACACATTTACACGCCTGCACAATATCAGACTTTGGGATCAGTACATTTCCTAGCAATTCCTGTAAAAGCCGACCAAAACGGAGCAAGTGAAAAACCAGACAAACGGTTTCATTAACCTAGAAGGGAAAATTAAATTCTTGTAAAATACCTTACCGAAGTACCTCTGAAGCAAGTAATCCTTGAACAAGCCACAAAGTCCATAATAATATAGGAAATTTGACAACACCTGAGGGTTCCTTATAACTTCTCAGAATTTGCAACAAGTACTTTACGAGTAGAAAAAGAAAATGCCTAGAGGAAAACCTTATCATATAGCCATTCTGTCCAAGAAGCTGCTCCACAGAGAGGAGATACCAGTATCAAACCAAGCACACGATCACTGTATCTTGTCTGAGATCAATATCTGGGGTGTCAAAAAATATTCAAAAGATAATTTGTAATGAATGCCAAGCAGGAAGACTACAAATAACACATGCGTAATACCTACAGCAAAAAGGGTAAGAATGTATGAACCTGCCGTGAATCCCATACACATTACAGAATCTAACCTGCAAATAAGCAGCAGCTAAAGTTAATAGTTCTCAGCACTTGACTCCTTCCATATTCTCGGTATTTGAATATTCAGATACACAGAATAATCAAAAAATTCATGGAAGTAGAGATCTGTAAATTACCCAAAGAAGTCACCTGATCAGCCAAATCATCAACAGAAGGCACGGGGATTATCTGAAGAAATTGGAGCTGCTGCTAACTGTAAAAACACTTGACTAAATCCACAAACAAAATCATGTGTACGTCCAAGGAAAATAGAGGGAAGTTATAAAGTCAAATTACAGACCTCTTGCCCTGGAGGAGTAATATTATATATACAGAAATTGTGAAGCAACAAAGAAGCTGCTTCAGGGCAATAGAACAATCCTTGGAAGCACGACATATCTGCCACCAAAAATGCATGCAGAATTTAAAAAAAAAAATGTTCCTAGAAAGGAAAGAGAGAATGAGACGCATAAAAGAAAAAAAAAAAAAAGGAAATTGTCACCCTGAAAAACAGCAAATAAGTGTAAAATATGTGATCCCATGGAAACAACAGAAACCAATAATAAGTTCTATCATCACCAACCGCCTTTTACCAGAAAAATATCTACAGTGCTAGATCTAGTTTTCCGTAAATCCTTTTTAATACCTCAACAGTATAAGCTTTGCACACCCCTTTCCCTACTGCCCTTCCAATCCAACCCCCTCCCTCACTCTCCCTAGCAGGCGATTCTGATTTAAAGCACAAAGGGGGCATAATTAACTTATAGATATCAATACAAAAGGACGCCAAAAATTGAGCTTGTACATTCTTTGAATGCAATGCTAAATCTATTACACAGATCTACAAATTTTCAATACTAATTCTAGCAAAATTGAGCAGTATTTTCAACATCAGTGCTGCTGAGTTGTTTCCTAAGAATATTATCAAAACAAGAAAGGAAAACATAAAGAAAACAAATGGTAGTTATGCTTACGGTTTAAGGCTACATCTAGATAAGTAATAAGCGAAGGCTTATACTGATCTCCACACACAACAGCAGAAATTGGACCATAGATGGTTTCGACACAAAGTTCCTGAAAGCCACAAAAAGACTCAAGACTATAAAATGATAAATCAGAAGCCAAGCGTAAGAAAATGCTAGTGTGAGAAAAAATTCACTGGAAAAAAAAACGAATCTGCACAGAAACAGGAAAACTGAGTAGGACGGAAGATTGAGAATTATCAAATGCCTTTTAGCAATTAGACTTTTTATTTTCAAAATTACAATTTGCTAATTATTTTTAATCTGCAAGGATTCTTCATATAAATGCCCTTGTTTATAGTTAGGAGTATAAAGTAGCGAAAAGAAAATCTGGTGCCCAGGTGTGGAAGTTATATGCTGGTGATGAGCAACCTCCTAACACCCAACCCATCCTCAAAAAGGTAGGGATTCCAGAAGGGAGGAGACGTCGTAGAAAGAGAGAGGACTTGAAAATTATGAAGCAGCTCAAATCCAAATATAATTATTAATGGCATAACTAGAGAACAGAAACATGAGGGTTCTTGTCCTTTCGCAATAAGATTATGATTCATCTCATGCTCAGCAACACACTTTTTAAATTTGAATAGAAGTGCTGAGGTTTTAAACTCAGGATTTAATGAATTTGTGAGAAAAAGAAACATGAAATAGCAATGATAAAAAATGGGCATACCTGCTGTATAAAGCTCTGACAAATTAAGGGTTGTAGTGTTAAGAAAAACCTACTAGTCTATGAGAAAACACCTTCCAATAACTAACTTGATAAGCAAATAAAATAATAATAAAGATATAAAGCCCTTCCCAAGCATAAGTATACTCAAACTCATCACAGAAAACGCCGAAAATCTGAAGCCAAACAGATAGATTTTCTTTTTAATATCTTGTAGAAACAAAGAGTCGCAGAGATAATAAATACAGAAACTGAAGTCAGAAAAAACTTTTCACTAATGCTCCTCATGATTGGATTATACAAATCAGTATGGAAGATGGAAGATGAGTTAGAAGGATTGAGTGGTCCCAACATTACCATGAAGTCTCCCAACAAATTCATAAGAACTTAAGCAAGCCCAATAAAGGGGGTTTTGGCCATGCTTAAAGCATTTGAATCAAAATGTTAATACAAACTAAGGCTCTTGGAGAATAATCAAAAAGAAAAAAAAAAGTCCCCTACCGTTAGCATGCAAGAGATAGAAGGATTACAAGGGATTGATTTGAACCGCATGCCGATATTTAGTTGTTTTATACTTTTCTGTTAAATTATTAAGAAATTAGTTTCTAGATTATGTAATGATTGGTATTTTATTGGATAATTTTTTATTTTCTTTAAATTACTTCCTAGATTCTATGCGCCTCCCCCCTACTCCCTCAAAACCAAAAAAATCAACAAAAAAAAAAAAAGCAAAAAAAAAAAAAACCAAGTGTCGGACACATCTTTATTCAACATGAACATTAGGGCCATTTAGAAGTGTTTGTGCTTCATAGCAAGCATCCTTATTTTATTTTCCCATTTTCTTTTTAGTTTGAATAATTTCAAGAATCCTCCCTCTTTATTCTACAAATAGTGATGGAATAAAGTGAATAAATCTTAATTAATCCAAAAGAAAAACTGTGATTCCCACTCCCTGTCCTATTTGCTTCTACTTCAATACCTACAAGGGATCTTGCATCAAGTACAGTAAAATGCAAAACTCCTTTCTAAGAGCACCCAAACACCTCCAACAATAGAACTCTAGCATTTGTTAGATTCCTCAAGCAACAGGCAACAATATTTTCAACTAACCAACTCCCCTTCGTCCAATCTTAGGCCAATTTCCAGCCATTGGAAACATCCTAGAAACAATCTCTATCTAGAGTATTTCCGTAGAGAAATTTTAGTAAGGGATTAAAGATCTTTATAAGGAGTCAAAGAAAAGGAGAACTCTATGTAAATAGAGATAGGAGGATTAGCAATTAAATCCTTGGCAGCATATTACTCATCTCTTACAATTTTTTTCAATGATCTAGCATCAACTTTTTAAGACATGGACTTCCTTGAGTGTGTGAAATCCTAATTTTATTGCCTCATGAACTTTTTTCCTAAAATCATAGATCCATTTGCTAGAAATATCCAAAGATATGTTGGTAATTTCTTTAACGTTCTTTACCTTGGGTAATTAAGTTGGGAATTCTGCCATTCAATCTTAACTAGTGGGAGGACTGACACAGCATGCTGATCTTCCCGCAGACTTGAAGCTTCTGTGTTTTTTGCGGTTCTACAGTTTCATATTATGCGGCTCCGATGATCATAAGAATAATGTAATGTCCAGTATTCCTTCTTATTTAAAAAAAAAATCCTCTTTTTCATATTCTGATTCTTTCATAGTTCTCTATTTTTTAATTATGTTATTTTCTATTAAGAAATTTTTATATAAGTTGTATTGTGGCTGATTGGATTTCCAATTTGATTTTAAGAATTTTGAAAGAAATTTCTTAGATTTCTGCTCTCGAGAGTGTTGTAGCCTCTTCCTTTTGTAAATGGTGTATATGTAGCTTGCAAAGGAATAGGTGGTGGATCCTCCTGTTCAACCTTTGCTCTCAGACAAGACAGCAACTGAACTCCTCCAATTTGCAGTCTAACAGCAGTTTTCACCCCATCTCCCCTCCCAAATAGCAATGACCTCGCATATCCTCATTCCTTCACTATTTCCCCTTCCTAAACACCTTTTAGAAACCCTAGAAAGGTGTTATTTAGTATAAGAGCTTACAAAACCCNTTTGGGTAATTAAGTTGGGAATTCTGCTATTCAATCTTAATTAGTGGGAGGACTGACACAGGATGCTGATCTTCCCGCAGACTTGAAGCTTCTGTGTTTTTTGCGGTTCTACAGTTTCACATTATGCGGCTCCGATGATCAAAAGAATAATGTATTGTCCGGTATTCCTTCTTATTTAAAAAAAAAATTCCTCTTTTTCATTTTCTGATTCTTTCATATTTCTCTATTTTTTAATTGTGTTATTTTCTATTAAGATATTTTTATATAAGTTGTATTGTGGCTGTTTGGATTTCCAATTTGATTTTAGGAATTTTGATAGAAATTCTTAGATTTCTGCTCTCCAGAGTGTTGTAGTCTCTTCCTTTTGTAAATGGTGTATATGTAGCTTGCAAAGGAATAGGTGGTGGATCCTCCTGTTCGACCTTTGCTCTCAGACAAGGCAACAACTGAACTCCTCCAATTTGCAAACCAAAAACAATTTTCACCCCATCTCCCCTCCCAAATAGCAATGACCCCACATATCCTCATTCCTTCGCTATTTCCCCTTCCTAAACACCTTTTAGAAACCCTAGAAAGGTGTTATTTAGTATAAGAGCTTACAAAACCCCAAATTTTTAGAGATTTATATGTCGTTCCTACGTCTACCCAAAATTTTCCCCCACCAAACACTAACCAGTCCTATTATCATAATTCATTGCCCAAAACCCAATTTTTTAGAAGTCAATATTCCCAACACCACCAAATATCCACCTTCAACAATGCTTTCCACCAAAACCTTAAGCACTCCACCGACCTTTGATAAAAAATAAATAAACTCCATTGCATCACCCACCTAATCATAACCCTCACCCTCATTTTCCTCTTCAGTCAAAACTTCAATTGGAAGAAGAAGATGCCATGCTACTAAGGAGNAAAAACACCTTCCAATAACTAACTTGATAAGCAAATAAAATAATAATAAAGACATCAAGCCCTTCCCAAGCCGAAGTATACTCAAACTCGTCACAGAAAATGCCGAAAATCTGAAGCCAAACAGATAAATTTTCTTTTTAATATCTTGTAGAAACAAAGAGTAGCAGAGATAATAAATACAGAAACTGAAGTCAGAAAAAACTTTTCACTAATGCTCCTCATGATTGGACCATACAAATCAGTATAGAAGATGGAAGAAGAGTTAGAAGAATTGAGTGGTCCCAGCATTACCATGAAGTCTCCCAACAAATTCATAAGAACTTAAGCAAGCCCAATAAAGGGGGTTTTGGCCATGCTTAAAGCATTTGAATCAAAATGTTAATACAAACTAAGGCTCTTGGAGAATAATCAAAAAGAAAAAAAAGGTCCCCTACCGTTAGCATGCAAGAGGTAGAAGGATTACAAGGGATTTATTTGAACCGATTGCCTATATTTAGTTGTTTTATACTTTTCTGTTAAATTATTAAGAAATTAGTTTCTAGATTATGTAATGATTGGTATNATGAGGGACTTCAAATAATGGAATGAGTCTTTAAATACAAGTTCCATCTGACAGCGGCCTAAAGTTAGCCACCATTAAATAAAGAAGAGTTCAGCTATATGATAGGAATATTCGAAGTGCATACAACAACATGAGTGAAAAAGCAAGATCAAGATCTAGTCCAAAATGAAAAGAGAGACGTAGAATAAATAACTACCTGCATAATATAGACAAGATATTTTTGAGACTTCACCACTTACAACAACAATATTTCTCAATAGAGGAGCACAAAACTGAGTTCAAGCAGATTATATTGAAGTTTGAGCTAGTGAAGCCTGATGAGAACACCATAATTCAATGTTTGGGAGGGTTAAGACCAACAATTGACAATGTGATATAGAGTTACAATCCTATTAGACATTAATGATGTCCTGACCTTAGCCCTAAAAGTGGAGAGACAACACAATAGAATTAGAATTACACCACCTATCAAATAGGGTTTAGCCATCGAATTAGGCAGCAAGAATACACTTAGTGGATCACCCAAGCTGACCTCGCCCGAAGAGAAACCCATATAATAAAGAACATGCGAAAGCCATTGATACTCCCAAATTCATCCCAGCCAGAAAAATACTTCAATGTTATGATTTTGGGATTGCGCATGATCATCCAAACAGAAGAATAATCTCCATCATTGAGGAGAGTCAAGTTGAGGTAATGGCCAATGAAATGAGAGAATGAAGACGCTAGAGAATGCTATCAGATTCCAGCCAATGAAAGAGAGATGCCAGTGATTCAAGTTGAGCCTATAAGAGAGACTCCAACATGACTAATATTATTTGTCCTAAAAAGTAGGGAGTCCAAGAAGCCAATACTAAAAAAGAAGCAACCCCTACTAAGGTAGTTGTTGAATGTCCTGACAGATAGTTTATATCTTGCGTGGCTGTTACTAAGAGAGGTTCAACATGCCATATATTTCATTATAGAGAATGTTCCTCTAGACAGACTTAGGGTCTGTTTGGCGCAGCTGTGGATTATTTATAATCTGCTGATAAGCAGATTATTCTGATAATCNTTGAGGGACTTCAAATAATGGAACGAGTTTTTAAATATAAGTTCCATTTGACAGCGGCCTAAAGTTAGCCACCATTAAATAAAGAAGAGTTCGGCTATATAATAGGAATATTCGAAGTGCATACAACAACATGAGGGAAAAAGCAAGATCAAGATCTAGTCCAAAAAGAAAAGAGAGACGTAGAATAAATAACTACCTGCATATATAGACAAGATATTCTTGAGACTTCACCACTTACAACAGTAATATTTCTCAATAGAGGAGCACACAACTGAGTTCAAGCAAATTATATTGAAGTTTGAACTAGTGAAGCCTGATGAGAACACCAAAATTCCATGTTTGGGAGGGTTGAGACCAACAATTGACAATGTGATATAGAGTTACAATCCTATTAGGCATTAATGATGTCCCGACCTTAGCCCTGAAAGTGGAGAGACAACACAATAGAATTAGAATTACACCACCTATCAAATAGGGTTTAGCCATCGAATTAGGCAGCAAGAATACACTTAGTGGATCACCCAAGCTGACCTCGCCCGAAGAGAAACCCATATAATAAAGAACATGCGAAAGCCATTGATACTCCCAAATTCATCCAACCAGAAAATACTTCAATGTTATGATTTTGGGCACATTGCACATGATCATCCAAACAGAAGAATAATCTCCATCATTGAGGAGAGTCAAGTTGAGGGAATAGCCAATGAAATGAGCGAATGAAGACGCCAGAGAATGTTATCAGCTTCCAGCCAATGAAAGAGAGATGACAGTGATTCAAGTTTAGCCTATAAGAGAGACTCCAACATGACTAATATTATTTGTCCTAGAAAGTAGGGAGTCCAAGAAGCCAATACTAAAAAAGAAGCAACCCTACTAAGGTAGTAGTTGGATGTCCTGACTGATAGATTATATCTTGGGTGGCTGCTACTAAGAGAGGTTCAACATGCCATATATTTCATTATAGAGTATGTTCCTCTAGACAGACTTACTTATCGATGTGCCCAATCGAGTACAAGGAGTGAGACAAGTATGTTGCTGATTTAATAATTTGAGGCTTGATTTGTGAGAATACTAGCTTATGTGTAGTTTTAGCTCTGGTTGTGCCAAAAAAGAATAATTGCTTATTATATCAAGCAAGCCTTTGGAAAAATATGCTTGAGTTGTCTAAGATGGATGTGAGCATAGATTTTTTAGTGAGATTACCTCAGACATAAATCGTAGATCAATTCCAAAATCCTATAGAGAAGGTGGAGCCTCATACTCGCGGAGAGAAAGTGGGACTCTAATCTTCTTGCAAACGCTGAGCTTCCACATTTTCACGGTATGCAGCTCCCGCAATCATGGGAGTAATGTATCATCCATGATTCCTTTTTTATTTTCAGCCTTTTTTTTTGTCTTAATTTTCTTAATTTCTTTTTCTCATTTCTTTATTTTCTAATTAAGTTATTTTCTATTAGGGGATTTTTATAGTTTGATTTTATAAATTGAGTTTTTTATTTATGCTCTTTGGAATTATGCAATCTCTTCATTTTGCAAATAGTATGTCAGTAACTTGCCTAGGAATTGATGGTGGATCCTCCTCACCGGTTTGCCGTTCGACTGTTGTTCTCAGTTTGGACAACATCTAAACTCCGATTTGCTTTCTAACAACAAGTTTCACCCCCTCTTTCCAAACATCATTGAACTCACATATTCTCATTCCTTCACTATTTCTCAATCACCTCCGTGCAAGATCACCTTCTTAATCATCTTCTAGGAACCCTAAAACGGTGTCAGAGATTCAAAAAAAAAAAACTCTATATAAGGAAAGGAGGATTTGCAATCAAAGTCTTGGCTTCATATAAGTTAATCTCTTTCAAATGTATTCAGAGATCTAGTATCAACTTTTTGAGAAATTGCTTTCCCTAAGTGTAAAATCCTAATTTTCTCACTTTCTACACTTTTTCCTAAAATAATAGATCCATTTTTTAGAAATATCCAAATGTTTGTTGGCAGACTTGAGAGAGTTTATTTACCTTGGGCAATTAAGTGGGAAATCTATTCCTCGATCTTAATTAGTAACAACTGAGTGACATCCTTACACACTCTAAAGACCAAACGATATACTCTAAATCCCATGAGAAAAATTGGAAACCAATCCCATTTAAGGAGATTTTGAATCAAAATTTTATTCTAAGTATAGTCTTAGGAAAAATATTTAGTATAGTCTTAGGAAAAAAAAAAATGAGTAAATATTGGACGGTTTAAAACATGATCCACCTTTTGCAATCAAACAGTGAATTTGGTAGAGGATCCAATCATCATTAGAGATAAGACAATATCTTCATGAAATTATTGTTAACCTTTCAAAAATTGAAAATTTTTGAAAATTATGATGGAACAAATAGCTTAATAAAGATATCAACAACTCAAGGAAATAAAGTGGATCCTTCCANTACCCTTGCACACTCTAAAGACCAAACGACATACTCTAAATCTCATGAGAAAAATTGGAAACCAATCCCATTTAAGGAAATTTTGAATCAAAATTTTATTCTAAGTATAGTCTTAGGGAAAAAAAATATTGAGTAATATTGGACGGTTTAAAACATGATCCACCTTTAGCAATCAAACAGTGAATTTGGTAGAGGATCCAATCATCATTAGAAATAAGACAATATCTTCATGAAATTAATGTTAGCCTTTCAAAAATTGAAAAAAATTGAAAATTATGATGGAACAAATAGCTTAATAAAGATATCAACAACTCAAGGAAATAAAGTGGATCCTTCCATGAGCTATGCCAAAGGGCCCTACATGACATTGATTTAGGGTTCCTATAAGGTGTGGGAGGATCAATGGGGTTAAGATGTTTGCTGGACAAGAAATGGCAGGGAAACAAGAATGGCGGCTGAGAATCCGAACAACAACAGGAAAGCAAAAAATAACGGGTTGGAAGCATTTGTTAAAAGTGTAGAAGGTAAAAGGACGTCCTAGAGGGTTCGACACCAAGATCCAATTAGGATACATACACAAAACCTGAGAGGTGCAAATGATAAAACANGGTGTAGAAGGTAAAAGGACGTCCTAGAGGGTTCGACACCAAGATCCAAGTAGGATACATACACAAAACTTGAGAGGTGCAAATGATAAAACACTTTTGATAAGAGGAAAATAATGAAAACAATCTCTAATTCAACATAAAATAAAAGTTGGAAAACAAACATATATATATATATATATATAGCCCAAGTATAGTAAACAGGGATCCAGGGGGCCAACCGGCCCTAGGGGGCATTAGAAAAGTTTGAACTAATTAACCAATTGACCAATACTCCCGATTAGAGACTTCCCACTCCCATCCCCATCCCGCCTAACGTAAATGGCAGTGTTGCTCTATTTCTCAAAAACATTGATATAGGAAAAATATCCACCTACTGATAAAGGTCAACTAGTAACAAGATAATCGACTCTGTTCAAATAGATGTCAAGCTAAATCCTAACTTTGATGGAACTATCATTGCTGACAAATAGTTAGAGCTCTTAAAGACATATTTCACCTTCTACAATTATACTCCTACAAAAACAATTCTTTTGTGTGATTAAAAATATCATCCCACAAACTTATGCAGGGGGGACACATTCCTTAAATTATAACCTATCTCACATGACTTGGCATAATTTAAGCCACAACTAAGATCTCAGTTCAATCCTATTGGTCATAAGAAAAAAAATGGATGTAATTGCAGTAGTAAGCGCAAAACTCAAAAGCATACCAAAAAAATCAAACGACAGGCCTTCTCCTCAATATATCTCTACAAAAAAGGCAACCCTTAATAAATTTATAGTCANATAAATGGCCGTGTTACTCTATTTCTCAAAAACATTGATATAGGAAAAATATCCACCTACTCATAAAGGTCAAATAGTAACAAGATAATCGACTCAGTTCAAATAGATGTCAAGCTAAATTCCTAACTTTGATGGCGGTATCATTGCTGACAAATAGTTAGAGCTCTTAAAGACATATTTCACCTTCTACAATTATACTCCTACAAAAACAATTCTTTTGTGTGATTAAAAATATCATCCCACAAACTTATGCAGGGGGGACACATTCCTTAAATTATAACCTATCTCACATGACTTGGCATAATTTAAGCCACAACTAAGATCTCAGTTCAATCCTATTGGCCATAAGAAAAAAAATGGATGTAATTGCAGTAGCTTAAGGCAAGTTACAAGCGCAAAACTCAGAAGCATACCAGAAAAATCAAACGACAGGCCTTCTCCTCAATATATCTCTACAAAAAAGGCAACCCTTAATAAATTTATAGTCATAGAATTGTCAAGTGTGCAACTAGCCAGCTAACAATTGTAGTAATGACCATCAACTAGTCGAGGAAAAAGTTCTTTAAGATCAATAAAACAATGTTTTGAAAACCATCTTGTCAAAGAAAGCAACAAAAAATTGATGTTGTTAGTATTGGTTTAAAGATTGTGACTACTAGTTATTAAGTATCTGTAGCCCCATCCAATAAGATGGATAAGCAATGATCTTCATCACTATATGGAGTAGCAATGAAAAGTGAAATTCTCCACTCTTTATATTGGTATTAATGAAGTCCTATATGATGCAGTACCACTAAAGGTCAGCCATATTCTATTAATCCCAATTTATAGAATCAGAAGAAGGTATATTTCTTTGAAAAGCATTTGTTCTTCTTTAACAATGATGGAATAAAATATGCAATTCAAAATGTTATTTTTGTTGAAGACATTTGGAAGTAGCACCATATTCAAGAGAAACAAGAAAAACTAGTCAACTTAATTCAGAAGCTCTGCACTAGGGGTCCCACCATTTGCTCCAAATAATCCACCAACATCACAAGGATAACCACCGATAGCCTCAAAAAAAAGGAAGAAAAAGAAAGAGCCCTATAGCCAAGCTCAGGAAAAATAAATTGTTCTCTGGAAGAGAAAAAGCTAGATAAAGGGGAAGCCATGATATACGAGAATTTCATGATCCTTTTAGCAGGTTTCCACAACATTATCAAGACTTCTAGAAACTTTGAAGAAACTCATAAAGCCAAATAAAGGAGTCAACCTTGCTTAAAAAAGTAGGATCAAAATGTTTTCATGAAGCTAATTATTGTAGAACACAAACAAAATAAATAAATAAATAAATAAATCGAGGGAAAGAAACCAAAGTATTGAAAGGGATTTAACCCTTTCCAACATTTAGAATTTTTTAATCAATTTTTTAATTTTTTTTAAATCAGTTTTAAGATTCTATGCAATGACTTCTATTTTTTGGGGAAGCTTCATATTTTGAAGAAAGTTAATTCCTATACTTTAGAGTTAATCCTCTTTTTCAGAAATAGATGCCAATTTAAAACATCCTATTTCTCTATTTTCATTTGAATTTAATTAGCTTTTGTTGACCTCATTTTTGTGAGGTCTTTTCTTCTCCTCCTTAGAGTCTAGGTTCTAGCTCTAGAAATCCCTNCAGGATCAAAATGTTTTCATGAAGCTAATTATTGTAGAACACAAACAAAATAAATAAACAAATAATAAATAAATAAATCGAGGGAAAGAAATCAAAGTATTGAAAGGGATTTAACCCTTTCCAACATTTAGAATTTTTTTATCAAATTTTTAATTTTTTCTAAATCAGTTTTAAGATTCTATGCAATGATTTCTATTTTTTGGGGAAGCTTCCTATTTTGAAGAAAGTTGATTCCTATACTTTAGAGTTAATCCGCTTTTTCAGAAATAGATGCTAATTTAAGAAATCCTATTTCTCTATTTTCATTTGAATTTAAGTAGCTTTCTAGCATCCTTCTTGTTTATTCTAAATACGAATTAATGTTTAGTGAGAATAAAGTAGGTAAATTCTAATTCATCCAAAAGAAATCTATCATTTCCCTCTCCCTCTTTCTTCTTTTTTCCTGCCTGCCTCGGACCTATAGGGTGAAGCCGCAGCAGCAAGAAGCTGATCGAACCAGAACAGGAAAAAGAGATCTGCAGTGGAAACAACCAACAGAGAGCAGAATTAACTACTAGAAATAATGCACATTAGGATTTCTGACAAAAGAATAAGATACAATGGCAAAATCACCACCTGAGAACTACCTCAGGGTACAGCCACAAGGAAAGCAAAGCCAATGTTCAGGAAAAAAACTAGAAAAACTCTTCAAAAAATGCATTCCCTATACACAACAACCATGTTTAGAAGCACTAGGGCTCTCTTAATTACAAGTATGTCATCTTAAAATATAAAAGCATAAATAACAAACTAAAACACATAAACCAAGACATAAACAGATATAAACTCTTGCTCCCAAGTTATTCTCCCAGATTTATAAGGGTTCCCTCATTTGGACAATTTCAAAATCTAATTCAGAACCAACTCAAAGACATTGAAAGTGATGGAGTCGCTCTAATCCTTAGGAAGGTCAAGTTTGATGATCCCAGCATATTCTACCATTGTCACCATCGAAATTGGATCAAGGAGTTTCCAGTTCTTGCAGTAAGATATTCAATTTTTTGAGAACCAAGACTAATAAGTGCAGTTCTTGCTATAAGATATTCAACTTGTCTCATATCAAGGATTTAAAACTTGATTGTCTAAACAATGATGCTTGATTCATATTATCATATATATCAGTCTGATGTTGATGGCTGAGAAAAGCAGAATCAACATATCATCTAGTTTAATCACTCTGCAAATCCTTTCCAGCATAGAAATCTTCACCATCAGCTCTTCTATCAACTGTATATTCAAATTTTTTCACTCTGAAAAACTAGTCCCTTCTTCGCACATTTACAATTAGAGGCCAAAAAATAGTCATACGCCTCATACACGGGCATTGAGGATGATTCCAATATCGAATCTTCAAACCCATCAAAACTTGAGACTTATTGATGAAATGAGTTTTTATTCCCTTCCTCAAGAATTTCATTTTCTTGATCTATCCAATTTTCTTGGTGGAATGGGTCTTCAACATCTTCCTACACCTCCCAAATTATGGTTTGACTGGACAGTCATCCAAATTATCACCTTCTCTTGCACATAAACCTAGGTAATTTGAGTACCATTGTTCAGAAAGGAGTATTACATGCCAATCATGAATTGTTTTGTGATCATATTTCCAAGGAAGCCTGAGAAGATGGTGGCAACCATCCATTGGAATTACACCGCATGACACTTTCTCCTGAAATTTCTTCTCAATGGAGATTGCATCAAACATTGCGTTGTAACTTTGATTTCATTTCCTCTCTTAAGCCAAGTTAATAAGGATGTGGTCATAACTTGGGTCACTAGCATGAGCTTCAACCATGGTAGAGGACACTAAATTTTCGCAACTCCCTCCGTCAATGAAAAAATTGCACACTTTGTCATGGACGGTGCATATGGTTCTAAAAATGATGTGCCGCAACCAGAAGGTACCGCAACACAAGTAATTCTCCTTCATCTACATGTGTTATTTGTTCCCCATCCAAATTAGTATCATCCACTTGTAGCGAATCTCATGTCTCGAGTTATTTCTCTTCCACCAATAAAATGACACAACAATTTAGACAATTAGTAGTTATATGGCCAAATTCATGGCATTTGAAGCAACATCTCTTAGTTGAATTATTTCTCACTTCTGTAATAGGTTTTCCACAAGGCATTGTTTCCTTCCCCATATGTGTCATTTGATAACGCCCCGACATGGCCATATTTGTTGAAGTTGGCCTGTTCAGCTGTTGCACCACTCAAAAGAGGTTTTTCAAGCCCATTTTTACTGTTGTTCCACCTTCAAAGAAAGGTTAACAACGTCCTGGAGTGACCAATAAGGTTGATGCTAAACAACAATGGCTAAGGCCTCAAACCACCCAAAATTTGTGCAATAGTGTGTTATTCAGGTTCGGATGGATTACATTTCAATTCGAGATGCTCAAACTCAGCAGAGTATTCTTCTACTGTCATCTCCTGTTGATGTAAATGATGAAGATGGATGAAAAACTCTTATTGATGGTGATCCGGTAGAATTTGTGTTGAAATTCCTTCCTCATCTTACCCCTCACTTTGCCTTGTTTTCTTCAAAGTTTCCCACCAAAGGGAAGTATTCTTCCTCAACTTGACAGCAACAAGCTTAACAATTTGATGTTGAGAAACCTATTTGAATTCGACAACTCTTTTGTCCGTGTGCATCCAGTTAATAAACTCGTTCGGATCAAGACGTCCTTCAAAATCAGGAATATTGATCTTAATTCCAAGATCAGTGGCTTTACATTGTCTATCCTTCCTCCATACGCAAAGGAGCTGCTCATCTTCGCTGGAAGAAGCTTGATGAAAAACATTTTCATCCCCTTCTTCCACTGCCTTGCAATCGTGTGTGACTGAGCATCCTCCGTACTTTTCTGCTCCAAAGATCCTCCATAGATACTTCTTGATTGGTTCTTGGTACATTCTTTCGTGGAAGCATGATTGAAAGTAGAAAGTCTTTCACGGCTGGATAGAGAGGGAATTGCAGCCACAGCAGAGGAAACTCACGGCAGGGACAGAAATTTGGACAGCATAGATGAAAAAAACAGCAGAATGCACAAGAACTGGGAGAAGGAAAAGAAGAAATGTGCAAGAACTTGGAGAAGGGAAAGAAGAAGTGCAAGAACTGGGAGAAGAGGAGATGCGCAAGAACTGTGCTCTAATATCAAATGAAGCCGCAATGACAAGAAGTTGCTGGAACCGCAACAGGAAGAAGAAATTTGCAGTTGGAATCAACAGAAAACAACAGAGTAGGAGAAACAACTGGAAATAATACATTTCAAGATTTTGAGAAAAGAGCATGATACGATGGAAAAACCAGCACCTGAGAACCACCACAGATACAACAGCAAGAAAATTAAAGTCAACTTTCAGGAAAAACCAGAAAAACTCTCCAAAAACCGCCTTCCCTATACACAACAGCCCTATTATAAGCAATAAAACTCTCTTAAGTACAAGTAAGCCATCCTAAACATAAAAACACAAACAAAAAATTCAAACACATAAACCAAGACATAAACATAAATAAAACTCAAACTCCTGCGTCACATGTGCGCTTAGTATTCCTCATAACAAGAAGCAGAATTCCTCTCCAACAGCAGCCAAAACTATTTTCTAGCAAAAGTGGCTTCCCTTTGTCAAGTCATACTCCAATTTCCATTGCGTAGAAACATTCCAAAACCAAAATATTTATTGTTAAAGTAATTTTGGAGAGAAAAATTAAAAGGGCTTGACAAAAAAATTTTAATTAGGCATTAAAAATACTTTCAAAGCGATGGTAATAGAGATGGGGATGTTAATAGTAAAATTCAAGTTGGTTGGATGAAGTGGAGGAATGCTTCGAGCCATTTGTGTGAGAGAAAAGTACCACTTAGACTAAAAGGAAAAATTTATAAGACGGTGGTGAGACATGCAATGCTCTATGGCGTTGAATGATGGCCTTTAAAAGAGAAGCAAAATACTAAGTTAAGTGTTGTCGAGATGGGATTGATTAGGTGGATGAGTGGTTTTNAGGGGTGTGCCTCCATTCTCCTTTTTCTTTCTAGATGTGTAAATCTGCCATTCATCATCTGAGGACTGGTTCATCTGATCGGTGTGGTCAACGGATTGTTGGGCATGCAGGAGAGAATGAGCTCCAGCTCCTGACTAGCAGTAACAACATTCTAATTCTGGAGAGATGGTAAGCATGTCTCTTCAACACCTGAAGCATCTTGGAGATGTGAAGCTTCAATACTATCCTGATTATCGGACCCAAGTAAACCATCTGCCAATATATCAGTCGGAAGAACAGAGAGAGTATTGTCTCCGATAGTGGGAGGTGGAGGTGGCATCATGTCAACCGGTGTTTCAATAGTTTGTGGAATGCACTCAGGAGCGGAGGAGGGACATGTATGAGGTGGGGCAAATCCAGAAGCGTTTTTACTTGAAGATTTTAAATTTGGATGCAACTGATAATATTGAGAATGAGAATGTCCAAACATACGACAGTGAGTACAGTAAAGTGATATTTGTTCAAGTTATGCTTGTTGCCAAAATCCCTGATGTTGTGTGCCAATCCATATTTCTCCCGGAAAATGTAAAGTAATATCCCTTTCTATNCTAAGCACTCCACCGACCTTTGATAAAAAATAAATAAACTCCATTGCATCACCCATCTAATCCTAACCCTCACCCTAATTTTCCTCTTCAATCAAAACTTCAATTGGAAGAAGAAGAAGCCATGCTACTAAGGAGAAACCTTCAACAAGGTATTCAAAAGATCACTATCTAGGATATGAAACGAAAAATCCTCAAACTACAATAAAAGCTTACCACCTTTGATATAAGATAACCCATAGAAGTCGCCCATAGCAAAAACTGTAACTCACCAAATTGAGAGGAAGAAGTGAATCCCTTTCTCCATGAAGTATACATTGAGGAAGAACCAATAACCTAAGATTTTGCATAGAACCACAAAGAGGAAACCAAGCTTTTGGAGTGAAGTTGACTCACCGGATTTTGACAGTTATATGAACTCGGACGAGTTCATTGAGGGACTTCAAATAATGGAATAAGTCTTTAAATACAAGTTCCATCTGACAGCGGTCTAAAGTTAGCCACCATTAAATAAAGAAGAGTTCGACTATATGATAGGAATATTCGAAGTGCATACAACAACATGAGGGAAAAAGCAAGATCAAGATCTAGTTCAAAAAGAAAAGAGAGACGTAGAATAAATAACTACCTGCATAATATAGACAAGATATTCTTGAGACTTCACCACTTATAACAGTAATATTTCTCAATAGAGGAGCACACAACTGAGTTCAAGCAGATTATATTGAAGTTTGAGCTAGTGAAGCCTGATGAGAACACCATAATTCAATGTTTGGGAGGGTTAAGACCAACAATTGACAATGTGATATAGAGTTACAATCCTATTAGACATTAATGATGTCCTGACCTTAGCCCTGAAAGTGGAGAGACAACACAATAAAATTAGAATTACACCACCTATCAAATAGGGTTTAGCCAACAAATTGGGCAACAAGAATACACCTCGTGGATCACCCAAGCTGACCTCGCCCGAAGAGAAACCCATATAATAAAGAACATGTGAAAGCCATTGATACTCCCAAATTCATCCCAGCCAGAAAATACTTCAATGTTATGATTTTGGGCACATTGCGCCTGATCATCCAAACAGAAGAATAATCTCCATCATTGAGGAGAATCAAGTTGAGGAAATGGCCAATGAAATGAGAGAATGAAGACGCCAGAGAATGCTATCAGCTTCCAGCCAATGAAAGAGACATGCCAATGATTCAAGTTGACCTATAAGAGAGACTCCAACATGACTAATATTATTTGTCCTAAAAAGTAGGGAGTTCAAGAAGCCAATACTAAAAAAGAAGCAACCCCTACTAAGGTAGTAATTGAATGTCCTGACTGATAGTTTATATCTTGGGTGGCTGCTACTAAGAGAGGTTCAACATGCCATATAATTCATTATAGAGTATGTTCCTCTAGACAGACTTACTTATCGATGTGCCCAGTTGAGTACAAGGAGTGAGAGAAGTATGTTGCAGATTTAATAATTTGAGGCTTGATTTGTGAGAATACTAGCTTATGTGTAGTTTTAGCTGTGGCTGTGCAAAAAAAGAATAATTGCTTATTATATCAAGCAAGCCTTTGGAAAAATGTGCTTGAGTTGTTTGAGATGGATGTGAGCATAAATTTTTTAGTGAGATTACCTCAGACATAATAAAGCAATGACTTCGTTAAGGTGGTGGTAGATCAATTCCAGAAGCCTATAGAGAAGGTGGAGCCTGATACTCGAGGAGAGTAACGTGGGACTCAAATCTTCTTGCAAACACTAAACTTCCACATTTTCACGGTATGCAGCTCCCGCAATCATGGGAGTAATGTATCATCCATGATTCCTTTTTTATTTTAAGCATTTTTTTATTGTCTTAATTTTCTTATTTTTTTCTCATTTCTTTATTTTCTAATTAAGTTATTTTCTATTAGGGGATTTTTATAGTTTGATTTTATAAATTGACAGGATTTTTTTATTTATGCTCTCTGGAATTTTGCAATCTCTTCCTTTTGCAAATGGTATGTCAGTAGCTTTCCTAGGAATAGATGGCGGATCCTCCTCACCGGTTTGCCGTTCGACTGTTGTCCTCAGTTTGGACAAAATCTAAACTCCGATTTGCTTTCTAACAACAAATTTCACCCCCTCTTTCCAAACATCATTAACCTCACATATTCTCATTCCTTCACTATTTCTCAATCACCTCCGTGCAAGATCACCTTCTTAATCATCTTCTAGGAACCCTAGAACGGTGTCAGAGATTCAAAAAAAAAAAAAACTCTATATTAGGAAAGGAGGATTTGCAATCAAAATCTTGGCTTCATATAAGTTAATCTCTTCCAAATGTATTCAGAAATCTAGTATCAACTTTTTGAGAAATTGCTTTCCCTAAGTGTGAAATCCTAATTTTCTCACTTTTTGTACTTTTTTCTAAAATAATAGATCCATTTTTTAGAAATATCCAAATGTTTGTTGGCAGGCTTGAGAGAGTTGATTTACCTTGGGCAATTAAGTGGGAAATCTATTCCTCGATCTTAATTAGTAACAACTGAGTGACACCCTTGCACACTCTAAAGACCAAATGACATTATCTAAATCCCATGAGAAAAATTGGAAACCAATCCCACTTAAGGAGACTTTGAATCAAAATTTTATTCTAAGTATAGTCTTATGAAAAAAAAAATATTGAGTAAATATTGGACGGTTTAAAAAATGATCCACCTTTAGCAATCAAACAGTGAATTTAGAGGATCCTATCATCATTAGAGATAAGACAATATCTTTATGAAATTAATGTTAGCCTTTCAAAAATTGAAAAATTTTGAAAATTATGATGGAACAAATAGCTTAATAAAGATATCAACAACTCAAGGAAATAAAGCAGATTCTTCCATGAGCTATGCCAAAGGGCCCTACATGACATTGATTTAGGGTTCCTATAAGGTGTGGGAGAATCAATGGGGTTAAGATGTTTGCTGGATAAGAAATAGCAGGGAAACAAGAATGGCGGCTGAGAATCCGAACAACAACAGGAAAGCAAAACATAACGGGTTGGAAACATTGTTAAAGGTGTAGAAGGTAAAAGGACATCCTAGAGGGTTCGACACCAAGATCCAATTAGGATACATACACAAAACCTGAGAGGTGCAAATAATAAAACACTTTTGATAAGAGGAAAATAGTGAAAACAATCTCTAATCCAACATAAAATAAAAGTTGGAAAACAAACCTATATATATATATATATATATATATAGCCCAAGTATAGTAAATAGGGATCCAGGGGGCCAACTGACCCTAGGGGGTATTAGAAAAGTTTGAACTAATTAACCAATTGACCAATACTCCCGATTAGAGAATTCCCACTCCCATCCCCATTCGGCCTAACGTAAATGGCTGTGTTACTCTATTTCCCAAAAAACATTGATATAGGAAAAATATCCATCTACTGATAAAGGTCAACTAGTAATAAGATAATTGACTCTGTTCAAATAGATGTCAAACTAAATTCCTAACTTAGGTGGCACTATCATTGCTGACAAATAGTTAGAACTCTTAAAGACATATTTCACCTTCTACAATTATACTCCTACAAAAACAATTCTTTTGTGTGATTAAAAATATCATCCCACAAACTTATGCAGGGGGGACACATTCCTTAAATTATAACCTATCTCACATGACTTGGCATAATTTAAGCCACAACTAAGATCTCAGTTCAATCCTTTTGGCCATAAGAAAAAAAATGGATGTAATTGCAGTAGTTTAAGGCAAATTACAAGCGCAAAACTCAGAAGCATACCAGAAAAATCAGACGACAGGCCTTCTCCTCAATATATCTCTACAAAAAAGGCAACCCTTAATAAATTTATAGTCATAGAATTGCCAAGTGTGCAACAAGCCAGCTAACAATTGTAGTAATGACTATCAACTAGTCGAGGAAAAAGTTCTTTAAGATCAATAAAACAATCTTTTGAAAACCGTATTGTCAAAGAAAACAACAAAAAATTGATGTTGTCAGTATTGGTTTAAAGATCGTGACTACTAATTATTAAGTATCTGTAGCCCCATCCTATAAGATGGATAAGCAATGATCTTCATCACTATATGGAGTAGCAATGAAAAGTGAAATTCCCCACTCTTTATATTAGTATATGAAGTCCTATATGATGCAGTACCACTAAAGGTCATCCATATTCTGTTAATCCCTATTTATAGAATCAGAAGAAAGTGTATTTCTTTGGAAAGCATTTGTTCTTCTTTAACAATGATGGAATAAAATATGCAATTCAAAATGTTATTTTTGTTGAAGACATNATTGTCAAAGAAAGCAACAAAAAATTGATGTTGTCAGTATTGGTTTAAGGATTGTGACTACTAATTATCAAGTATCTGTAGCCCCATCCTATAAGATGGATAAGCAATGATCTTCATCACTATATGGAGTAGCAATGAAAAGTGAAATTCTTTACTCTTTATATTAGTATTAATGAAGTCCTATATGATGCAGTACCACTAAAGGTCAGCCATATTCTGTTAATCCCTATTTATAGAATCAGAAGAAAGTATATTTCTTTGGAAAGCATTTGTTCTTCTTTAACAATGATGGAATAAAATATGCAATTCAAAAATGTTACTTTTGTCCAAGACATTTGGAAGTAGCACCATATTCAAGAGAAACAAGAAAAACTAGTCAACTTAATTCAGAAGCTCTGCACTAGGGGTCCCACCATTTGCTCCAAATAATCCACCAACATCACAAGGATAACCACCGATAGCCTCAAAAAAAAGGAAGAAAAAGAAAGAGCCCAATAGCCAAGCTCAGGAAAAATAAATTGTTCTCTGGAAGAGCAAAAGCTAGATAAAGGGGAAGCCATGATATACGAGAATTTCATGATCCTTTTAGCAGGTTTCCACAACATTATCAAGACTTCTAGAAACTTTGAAGAAACTCATAAAGCCAAATAAAGGAGTCAACCTTGCTTAAAAGAGTAGGATCAAAATGCTTTCATGAAGCTAATTATTGTAGAACACAAACAAAATAAATAAATAAATCGAAGGAAAAAAATCAAAGTATTGAAAGGGATTTAACCCTTTCCAACATTTAGAATTTTTTTTATCAATTTTTTAATTTTTTTTAAGTCAGTTTTAAGATTCTATGCAATGATTTCTATTTTTTGGGGAAGCTTCTTATTTTGAAGAAAGTTAATTCCTATATTTTAGAGTTAATCCTCTTTTTCAGAAATAGATGCTAATTTAAAACATCCTATTTCTCTATTTTCATTTGAATTTAAGTAGCTTTCTAGCATCCTTCTTGTTTATTCTAAATATGAATTAATGTTTAGTGAGAATAAAGCAGGTAAATTCTAATTCATCCAAAAGAAAATCTATCATTTCCCTCTCCCTCTTTCTTCTTTTTTTCCTGCCTTATAGGGTGAAGCCGCAGCAGCAAGAAGCTGATCGAACCAGACAGGAAAAAGAAATCTGCAGTGGAAACAACCAACAGAGAGCAGAATAACTACTAGAAATAATGCACATTAGGATTTCTGACAAAAGAATAAGATACAATGGCAAAATCGCCATCTGAGAACCACCTCAAGGTACAGCCACAAGGAAAGCAAAGCCAATGTTCAGGAAAAACTAGAAAAACTCTTCAAAAAATGCATTCCCTATACACAACAACCATGTTTAGAAACACTAGGGCTCTCTTAATTACAAGTATGTCATCTTAAAATATAAAGGCATAAATAACAAATTAAAACACATAAACCAAGATATAAACAGATATAAAACTCTTGCTCCCAAGTTATCCTCCCTGAGTTATTAGGGTTCCCTCATTTGGGCAATTTCAAAATCTAATTCAGAATGAGTAGCCAACTCAAAGACATTGAAAGTGATGGAGTCTCTCTAATCCTTAGGTAGGTCAAGTTTGATGATCCCAGCATATTCTACCATTGTCACCATCGAAATTGGATCAAGGAGTTTCCAGTTCTTGCAGTAAGATATTCAATTTCTTGAGAACCATGACTAATAAGTGCAGTTCTTGCTATAAGATATTCAACTTGTCTCATATCAGGGCTTTAAAACTTGATTGTCTAAACAATGATGCTTGATTCATATTATCATATATATCAGCCTGATGTTGATGGCTATGAAAAGTAGAATCAACATATCATCTAGTTCAATCACTCTGCAAATCCTTTCCAGCATAGGAATCTTACCATCAGCTCTTCTATCAACTGTATATTCAAAATTTTTCACTCTGAAAAACTAGTCCCTTCTTCGCACATCTACAATTAGAGGCCAAAAAATAGTCATACGCCTTGTACACGGGCATTGAGGATGATTCCAATATCGAATCTTCAAACCCATCAAAACTTTAGACTTATTGATGAAATGAGTTTTTATTCCCTTCCTCAAGAATTTCATTTTCTTGATCTATCCAATTTTCTTGGTGGAATGGGTCTTCAACTTCTTCCTACACCTCTCAAATTATGGTTCGACTGAACAGTCATCCAAATTATCACCTTCTCTCGCATAAAAACCTAGGTAATTTGAGTACCATTGTTCAGAAAGGAGTATTACATGCCAATCATGAATTGTTTTGTGATCATATTTCCAAGGAAGCCTGAGAAGATGGTGGCAACCATCCATTGGAATTACACCGCATGACACTTTCTCCTGAAATTTCTTCTCAATGGAGATTGCATCAAACATTGCGTTGTAACTTTGATTTCATTTCCTCTCTTAAGCCATATTAATAAGGATGTGATCATAACTTGGGTCACTAGCCTGATCTTCAACCATGATAGAGGACACTACATTTTTGCAACTCCCTCCGTCAATGAAAAAATTGCACACTTTGCCATGGACGGTGCATCGGGTTCTAAAAATGTTGTGCCGCAACCAGAAGGTGCCACAACACAAGTAATTCTCCTTCATCTAATGTGTTATTTGTTCCCCATCCAAATTAGTATCATACACTTGTAGTGAATCTCATGTCTCGGGTTATTTCTCTTCCACCAATAAAATGACACGCCAATTTAGACAATTAGTAGTTATATGGCCAAATTCATGGTATTTGAAGCAACATCTCTTAGTTGAATTATTTCTCACTTCTGTAACAGGTTTCCACAAGGCATTGTTGCCTTCCCCTTATATGTCATTTGATAACACCCTGACATGGCCATATTTGTTGAAGTTGGCTTGTTCAGCTGTTTCACCACTCAAAAGAAGTGTTTCAAGCCCATTTTTACTGTTGTTCCACCTTCAAAGAAAGGTTAACAACATCCTGGAGTGACCAATAAGGTTGATGCTAAACAACAATGGCTATACAAGGCCTCAAACCACCCAAAATTTGTGCAATAGTGTGTTCTTAAGGTTCGGATAGATTACATTTCAATCCGAGATGCTCAAACTCAGCAGAGTATTCTTCTACTGTCATCTCCTGTTGATGTAAATGATGAAGATGGATGAAAAACTCTTATCGATGGTGATCCGGTAGAATTTGTGTTGAAATTCCTTCCCCATCTTACCCCTCACTTTGCCTTGTTTTCTTCAAAGTTTCCCACCAAAGGGAAGTATTCTTCAACTTGACAGCAACAAGCTTAACAATTTGATGTTGAGAAACCTCTTTGAACTCGACGACTCTTTTGTCCATGTGCATCCAGTTAATAAACTCGTTCAGATCAAGACGTCCTTCAAAATCAGGAATATCGATCTTAATTCCAAGATCAGTGGCTTTACATTGTCTATCATTCCTCCATGCGCAAAGGAGCTGCTCATCTTCGCTGGAAGAAGTTTGATGAAAAACATTTTCATCCCCTTCTTCCACTGCCTTGCAATCGTGTGCGACTGAGCATCCTTCGTACTTTTCTGCTCCAGATCCTCCATAGATACTTCTTGATTGTTCTTGGTACATTCTTGCGTGGAAGCATGACTGAAAGTAGAAAGTCTTTCACGGCTGGATAGAGAGGGAATTGCAGCCACAGCAGAGGAAACTCACGGCAGGGACAGAAATTTGGACAGCATAGAAGAAAAAAACAGCAGAATGCACAAGAACTGGGAGAAGGAAAAGAAGAAATGTGCAAGAACTTGGAGAAGGGAAAGAAGAAGTGCAAGAACTGGGAGAAGAGGAGATGCGCAAGAACTGTGCTCTAATATCAAATGAAGCCGCAATGACAAGAAGTTGCTGGAACCGCAACAGGAAGAAGAAATTTGCAGTTGGAATCAACAGAAAACAACAGAGTAGGAGAAACAACTGGAAATAATACATTTCAAGATTTTGAGAAAAGAGCATGATACGATGGAAAAACCAGCACCTGAGAACCACCACAGATACAACAGCAAGAAAATTAAAGTCAACTTTCAGGAAAAACCAGAAAAACTCTCCAAAAACAGCCTTCCCTATACACAACAGCCCTATTATAAGCAATAAAACTCTCTTAAGTACAAGTAAGCCATCCTAAACATAAAAACACAAACAAAAAATTCAAACACATAAACCAAGACATAAACATAAATAAAACTCAAACTCCTGCGTCACATGTGCGCTTAGTATTCCNTAAGAAGTGCAAGAATTGGGAGAAGAGGAGATGCGCAAGAACTGTGCTCTAATATTAAATGACGCCGCAATGACAAGAAGTTGCTGGAACTGCAACAGGAAGAAGAAATTTGCAGTGAGAATCAGCAGAAAACAACAAACAGAGAGTAGGAGAAACAACTGGAAATAATACATTTCAAGATTTTGAGAAAAGAGCATNGGATGAAGTTGCACTAACATTTTAATGGATTAAGTGATGCACAAGGTTTCCCTTGTCAGACGGACGCTGAAGACAGATGGATAGAATGATTGCAAACTTGGTGCTGACGGTCATAAAGAAAAAGGAATATTCATATATATATACCACTCACTTCTTATCTATTTACATATCTAACACCTAAACTTCAGTTTTTACATATATATGNCTGTCGCGGGGCTGGAACAATGCGGATGATGGCTGCACAACGAGGAACTGCAGGAAGAACAACAAGGGCTGCTATTCGGGGTGGCTGAAGCGATGGAAGGTGGCTGGGAATGACGTGGAGGGATGTGGATGGGGATAGAAAATAATCACCACCTCGGGAGAGAGAGGTATAACTAGAGGACAATCTAAACCCTCGGGTACAACCATTGAAGGGAAAATGGATGCCGACGGCTTTCCCTAAACAAAATCATAAAAAATTAAATCTAGAAGATTAAAAAACAAATATATAGTAAGGGGGGTAGTAAGGAGTGGCCCAGGAGGGCCGAGCGACTCCAAAAAAGAGAAAATGGACCGATTCAGTCCATGCACGAACATGACAAAATGGGAATTGAAAATGGGAGCTCCTGAGTAGCTCCTGCATCAATGCATCCATCGAAATCTAGTTTGTATTCCAACAATTGCAATTCCCTCTCTTCATCAAAATGATTCACCATGATGAATTCAAGTAATTTGTGATACAACACAAAAGACAAAATATTCGCATGAAAAAGCTAATAGCATATAAAAGTAAAAAATTAATCTAATTGGGTGGAAACTTGGGAAGTTTTAGGTGATTTTCCTAGCCGACTAGTCAAGTTTTAGTGGGAGATTTGATTGGAAACCAATTTGAAAACTGCTNAATTAATCTAATTGGGTGGAAACTTGAGAAGTCTTAGGTGATTTTCCTAGCCGACTAGTCAAGTTTTAGTGGGAGATTTGATTGGAAACCAATTTGAAAACTGCTTGATTTGTTTTTATTCCTTTATTATTTATGTTTTGTTAATTTTTTATTTCTGAATTATTTCTTTTCTTAATTTAGGTTAGATAAATTGGGTAAGTCTGTAAATTAGGAGGAATTGGATCCTTATATATATGTACTCTACTTGTGAATAATATGATTTCTACATAATATCAAAAACCTGAACCAAAACACTAACTTCTTTGCCGCTGGGACCCACCCCTTCAATCCCTCCATTAGCTAGCAGGCTAGCCGAAAATCCTTTCTTCCCAGCTTCCTGAAA
Source organism: Phalaenopsis hybrid cultivar (assembly GCA_002079205.1). Classification (NCBI taxonomy): domain Eukaryota; kingdom Viridiplantae; phylum Streptophyta; class Magnoliopsida; order Asparagales; family Orchidaceae; genus Phalaenopsis; species Phalaenopsis hybrid cultivar. The sequence continues at coordinate 528,476 of JXCR01134951.1, forward strand.
GTCTCCTCCTCTATTCCTGAAAGGAAAGCTTCTATGGTCTTCCATTCTTCTTCCTAGCCGGAAGTCTCCTCTGTTCTTCTGGTAGGAAACCTTCTATGGTCTTTCCAATCAAAAATCTTTAGTCTTCCCAGCAGGCAATTTTCTGTGGTCTTCCTAGCCGAAAATTTCCTATGGTTTCCCTACATGCCCCACTGCCGAAAACCATTGCCTACAATTCTTCCTCTGACAGAATTCTTCAGTAGCAACATACGCAATGCATCAACAAAAGTAGTGGCAGAAAGTAGCACCAACAGCGGATACAACAATTAGTAGCAATAGCCAGAATCTTTCTTTTAGCTTTCAGAATCCTTCTTGCAACCACTTGTTTTCCTGTAGGCACTTTGTCGGAGCTTCTCTCAGTAGCATGCCCTCCTTGTCTCTCCTGTCGATGTTTCCCTGCTGGGCCGTAGTAGGGATCTTGTTGCTCCCTCTCTTTGGAGGAAGTCTCCTTGCAGCTAGAGCAACCCTCCCTGTTGGCCCTCCGTCGGAGCTGCTCCCTGTCTCTTCTCCTGCAGTTTTCCTGCAGGGCCGTCGTAAGGGTGGGACTACTGTGTTGGTTGGTCCCATTGAGTTGGATTGTGATATTATGGTGGGTCGACAAGATGGTGGTTCTCCCTGTTCTGTTGTTGACCCAGATTTGGATGATGATAATGTCATAACTATTACACATACGGCTTTGCAGGATGTTACTGNATCCTGCAGTTTTCCTGCAGGGCCGTCGTAAGGGTGGGACTACTTTGTTGGTTGGTCCCATTGAGTTGGATTGTGATATTATGGTGGGCCGACAAGATGGTGGTTCTCCCTGTCCTGTTGTTGACCCAGATTTGGATGATGATAATGTCATAACTATTACACATACGGCTTTGCAGGATGTTACTGATGCTTAACTAGCTAAAAATTTGAATGAGGTAAATGCTCAATTAGAAAATGAATGGCTTGCTCAAAAATCAAATAAAAAAAAGAGAAAAGGAAAAATGAACTTCTACATCTAACTGAGGGAAATATAATTAATGGAAGGTACTAATCTGATGGGGATCATATGCACACCCTAACTATAACTTCTAGGAGGGGTGTGCTAAATCATCATATTTAATATTATGGTCTGGAATATTAGGGAGTAGCCGACCCTCATTCCTTTAATAGATTTAAATTTTTACGTAGGGTCCATAAACTTTTTATTTTTGCTTTACTTGAACCTTNGTTGACCTCATTTTTGTGAGGTCTTTTCTTCTCCTCCTTAGAACCTAGGTTCTAGCTCTAGAAATTNTGCCTCCCTCGCTGGTCCGATCGAGCCTCCCCTCCCTCGTTCGCGAGACCGATCGAGCCTCCCGTCCTTCGTTCGCGAGACCGATCGAGCCTCCCCTCCCTCGTTCGCGAAACCGACCGAGTAGCCCTCCTCACGAAGCTTCGGCCGAGGTCACCTCCTCGTACGCCTGTCGCCCTTCGAAAAGTTTCCACGTCGTGCCACGCTCCTCTGCGACAAAGCTTCGCCTCTGTCGTCACCTCGTCACGCGAGGTTTGTCGCTTCTCTTGGCTCGGCTCACCGCCCAGGTGAGCGATGGTGTTCTTCCTCCTCCCTCTCCTACTATAAAAACCCCATTTCGGGGAGATCTTAGGACTGGCCGAAATTTTTTTGGAGAGGGTGGAGGTGCTGCCAAAATCTCCTCTAAATCTCCTTGGTCTGATTTTCGATTTTTCTTGCTCTGTTCATCTCGTGTGCTTGAGCCCTTTTGGAAGTGTTGTGGAGAAAATTTGTGGAGTTTTCGGGGCCAAAAATTTTAGAGAAAGGGGAAGTGCTGCTGGATTTTTGTGGATTGTTGGGTTTCTTGCTGGTTCACTCGATACCTCTGCTTGGTTGCTTGGTTGCCTTGTTGCTTGCTTGGCCATTGATATTTTAGGTTGAAGCTTTGATAGAAGAAGGTGTTGTAGAAGTTTTTCTGGGTCTATTCTTGCATTTACTTTGGATTTGCGCCGAAAGGTAACTTCTTCCCCTCTCTTTTCTCCTCAATTTTAATTCTCATGGTGTTTCTTCAGTTTGATTTTATATGAAAAAAAAATCAGTGGCTTATAAAAAAAAAGAGGGAGAGAAAAGATAAGTTTTGTTTCTTGAGGATTTCTTGAGATACATCCTTTTATTTGGAATGTTTAAGATGGCCGTGTTGACCTCATTTTTGTGAGGTCTCTTTCTTCTCCTCCTTAGAGTCTAGGTTCTAGCTCTAGAAATCCCTATGGACCATCTTAGAAAACTAGAATTGAGACTTACCCTTCTAGAAGCTCCAGCCGATTCCTGTTTTCCTTTGATGTCTAGAATCTTTGGCACAAGACCATCGTCTTATGGACGAGCGGTTATGGGCTATTTTGCGAAGATTCAAGGAA
>JXCR01134951.1:553655-566320 GCA_002079205.1 Phalaenopsis hybrid cultivar
GCCGAAGGTGGAGGCCGGCATGGGTGGCAGCAGGCAACTGTTGCCGCCAACACTTTGGATAGAGTTATGTATTTGAAATTCGACCAAATCAAACAAATTTTGAATCCTTTGTAAACGAACTTATGGAATGATTTCTGCATTCATTCATATCATGTCAAACGACTAAAATCCTAAAAGTTGCGGAAAAGGAATGCACCACACTCCTTTTGCAGCCGTCCAAACAAGCCCCTTAAAGTTTTATATATATGAGGAATCTTGAAAGTAAAAATTATTTTAAACAAAATTAATTATTCAAATGTAAAGATAGACATATACTTAAGAGAAAGATCATCAACCTGGGCAACTGCTGAATGAAATTTATATATATATATATCATACTAATTTTTTTATGTACTTCATAAAAATTGAAATAAGTATTGTTTCCATTATTCAATTTAAAGTTTGTATCAAGCATAATTCATAAATTGCCAAAGTGATTGAATTAGAAAGATTTTATAAATATCAAACTCAATATTTTTCAACTACTCGTCAGTATGTTAGGCTCAGAAGTGTCAAAAATTCACTCACACCAGCTCAAATGAAACCTAACACAAAAAAATACGGGTTAGCACCTCAATTCCACTAATTACCCAATTTAGCATTTTGCCCTTGAAACCAATTTGGACTCTTCAATTGACCTCCATTTGATCCCAATTTGCCCCGATTTGAATCCTAAACTCTTCATAACAATCCTACACATTAAATTGAACCATTAATTGGCCCTGGTCAAGCCTTAATTTCACTCAATTTCAACACACATTCAAAATTCCCAAATTTGCCCCAAATTGTCTATCTCCCCAAATTCCATCAAATTGAATGTCTAAACCCCAAAATTGACATTCAATTGATGTTGAGATTTCTTTATAACATTCCCCTAGACCAATTTGAACTATCAATTTGGACCTAACCCGACCATAGCCTAACCTAGACCCAAGTCTAGCCCAACAACCCCAAATTGGCTAAATGCCCAAAATCCACCAAGTTAACTCTCCCGATCAACTTTAATCACTTCAAATCTTTCTAAACATCTCATGACAACCATCTACACCATCCGATTAATTGAGCACGAACCAAAATTTTGACGAGAATCAGATCGCGATGCGTTTTTGACCCGATCGTCGGCGAGGTTACCTAAATGACTTTGGATGGCGAAATGAACTACGTCTACGCGTCCGGAACGTCGATTTTACATAGGAGAGACGTTCGTTTCAGTGCGACAATGCGCCTGGGAGGGAATGATTAAAATAAGTATTATAATAATAATAATATTATTATTATTATTCTTACTATTACTGTGTCATTACTATTTTATATCAAATATATTCCCCCTCTCCCTAATTCTTCAGAGACCCACGGGTCTTATGACCTAACCTGTTTCGTTCGACTGGCCCATCTCTCGCCCGTACCGTTAGGCTCCCACTCTCCCACTCGTCCCGCTCGCACGCCCAGCCGTGGCACAACCCCTCCATCCCTTATCTCTACCGCAAATCCTATCCTCTGCGACATCTTCCCGTCTGCCTCCCTCGAGCCACCTTCATGGAGCGTCTGCTCCGCTCGTTTCCTCGAGCTGTCTACGATCTCTCGATCATCTCCTCTCTTCCTTCTCCCGTCTATATAAGACTTTACTTAGAGCATTTTAAAGGCAAGAGAAAAAAGAAAAAGAAAATATTTTCTAAGGGAAAACTCTGCAAAAATTCTCTCACCTTCTTTAGTTCTTCGTGCTCGGGTTGACTTCCTCTTGCTGTCGGAGAGGAGTTCGTGCTAGGAAGTGTTTCTTTGGGGTTGTTTTTTATTTTGGTTCTGCATTAAAGAGGTACTTCTCCCCCTCCTCTGTGCCTTTCTTTGTCTCGATTTTGCTCTGCCAGGGCTGCTGGGAATAGTATTTTTGGGCGGGTATGGCATGCTAGTCCAATGTGCTTTGTGTATTTTGTGATATTCACCATTCAAGCATATGAAAGTAGGATTTTTGAATATGTTCTAGGAGTTAGTCCTGATTATTTGCTAGAATCAACGAAAAAACAGCATGTTGTTGGTTGCCTTCTTTTAGCTTGAAATATTTGAAAGTGTCATGGTGGTAGCTTTGAAATGAGATTTGCTCCTCTGGAAATACATGTTGGAATAAACTATCAAAGCTCTTTATTCCTATTACTCCCGTTTAAAATGAGTGTTGGAGATCTCGCTTTGCTTTTCATATATATATGGGGCTCGGTTTGGNGTACCATAGCAAATAATGGGAGACGTTTTTTGGGTAGCTCCCACATCATTGCGTCTATGGATTATGTATACATGCTCAATGTGTTTGAGTAGTATGCGACCTCCTCTAGCTTCGTTTTATGTTTTGTAGATTCTTACCTATTGTTTGAATAAAGTGTTTCACATTCGAATGACTTGTCAAGTATGCATACAAGAAAAAATATGTAAGCATTATTGTCCCTCTCATTAGAATACAGATGACTAGATGAGGAATTGTTGCTCATTCAGGATAATATGCTGTACTATTTCATACGGCAATATCATAGTATATATTATTTTTAATATGAGTGTCAATTGCACTGTTTTGCATATCTTCAAAGGTATAAATTTTTGTAGAGTTATGATGTTAAAAAATAATTATAAAGCGCTCAATTGATTAGCAGTTGTGGTTCATCTATTAGTTTTTAGTCAATTGTTATCATTGGATTCTTTTGGTATTGTTAAAAACAGAACTATTATGGCACTAAGTTGTGGTGATTTGTGATTGTCGATTAGTTGTTTGCTTCTTCTCACATATCACATGACAGTGACAATATGAATATGATTCATCTTGCTAAGAATGATATTTTTCATGTCATGAAATAACACAATTAGCTGAGGTATCATTTTATTCGCTCTCTCAGAAGATAAGTTGTTATTCTTGGAGAAGATACACACAGCTCAAAATTTTACGGATATATTAATGAAAGTAGTGACAATTGAGAAACTGAAGCTATGCTTAGCTTCAGTTGGATTTCATGAAGGTTAAGACCGGGGGTGAGTCATAAGATGGTATATGACTAAAGAATGATACATATGGAGATGCAAGCATGGAGAAAATGTGTTGGGTGCAATCAGTCTTTAATGAAAGATTGTTATGGTATGGAGCTTGATTTGGAGCACCAGAAGAACCACAGCCACAACAACAGGCAACAAGCAGGAGAGGAAACCAAGCGTTTGGCGCTTTAGCACCAAGCTACGATTGCCCCTGCACCGAACCCGAGCACCCCTGCTACCATGCGAGCGCTCTTGCACCCAATTGTGGGCAACCCTGTGCCCACCTCTCAGGTTCGAGAGTTCCCAGTTTTGTTTTCCATCCCGAGCGGCCAACACTCAAGCATCAAACATTGGGCGTTGTTGTGTCGGGTGCAGTTTGTTTAGTTTCGATTTAAAAGGACATTTTCGAGCGACGTATGATGTGTGCTCTAGCAAGAAAATTCCAGAGTGCAAGTTTCTTTGACATTTTTCAGGTAAAGGTGAGAAGCATCAGAGAGGAGAATTCGCGTGTGTTTCTCTTATCAGATCCAGAGGAAAGAATTGGAGCAAGGTCCTATAAGCTCCTTCAATTGTAGAGAGAAAATTTGAGTGTGTTCTCTGTAACACACTCTGGTTAAAAGTAAAAATTTCTTGGCGGTGTGACTCTATGATTTTTTTTTTACCATTCTCAGATTTTTCCACGTTAAATCCTTATGTGCTTTTCTGGATTGTCTTTGTTGAGCTTTTGTTCGTCTGTTTTTCTTGAATCTGTGTGATCTTATTCTGTGGAGTGATAAAGTTGAAGCGGATTGTTTCCACAGTCCCAACACTTAAAAGTCTTTTATTTCTATTTAGAAATAAGATGTTAATTTAAATAAATTCATTACCACAACAAAGCTGAAATTTCTAGAGCCTCTATCACCATGAGAGCTTTGCAGAAAGAAATGTTTGAATAATATTCAGTTTACGGGTAACTAACAGAACATTAAGCGTTTGTTATACATAAGGATATATAACTTTTTCTTCACAGGTAAACAAACATTAGACGATGGTCAGTCACGCAAGAAGTACAATTGCATAGAAACTCACAAAAATATGGAGCATAATAAACCATAGCATGATGAAGTCGCAAAACGCATGTAAAGTCATGATTCATCATTTAACAATGAATAAAGGTAGCAGTGAAAAACCATGCTTATCAGCTATATCCACGTAACCATGGTAATGTTGGAACTAACCTTGTTGAATACCAGAGATAATCGGTAGTATCCTTTGTTGTATTAAGATGATCAGCAAATCCATGCCGCACAAAGTCAGCATTCTCTGCTGTCCCCATTTTTTCCTTGTAAATATGCCACTGGAGGCCTTTAGAATTCTTCCCCTGATTTGTCTTTGAAGCCACTAGACTTTCAGGCACCATATCTACCATGGAAATTTGAGAACGAACCTGAAGACAGTCATGCAAAAGAGAAATCGTACACTAAAAAAATGCGAAAATGCATTTAGAAAGCAAATATGTTCCAAGCGCTGTACAAATAGATTTGGGCCTCTAGGTTTCTAGGTACATAGTATTAGTTTTTGGGTTTCTCCTTTTCAAAAAGAGATTGAGAAGTATAGTTAGCTGCCTAAAGCAATTTCAAAACTCTGTCCTAAAAGCAGCTGATTCAGGGTAAAGGTTTCAAAAACCAACTCAGCCTGCCTAAAGCAATTTCAAAGCTATGTTCTAAGGGCAGCTTTTTCAGGGAAATTTTCTCGAAAAAGCAACTCAGCCTTTCTATTCGAATGATATTCACCTGCTTTTAGACAGCTTTCTGCTACTACAAAACATATAAAAAGCCCATTTGAAACTTTAATCGCCTTAAATCATTTTTGCGTTTCCAATTGTCTGAAGAGACGGAGAAAAGTTTGTCATATAAATAAATAAAAAATGAGGAAATAAAGTAAAGATTGAATTGTATGCTGTTTAAATTGTACGAAGTTATATGAGAATCATTTTCAATTGGCAAAGATGGCTTCTCTCATTCTGTCTTTATTTTGACAAAATCTACCGAGTTACCACGCTGTAAATCATAATAATCCATATTAATAAAAGATCCAACTCTGTGTAGGCATGTAAATGCATTGGTCAAATAGTCCAAAAATACAATGGTGTAGGAATACCAAGTAGATGTCCCTCACCCATAAGCTTAACTTATTTGGGTTGCAAGCATATTTTGATCGTTAGGGTGTCTACTCCAACTTCATTCCCCTCCTTATTTCATATTCATTGACATGTGGTATCAAATATGATAGTTTGATAAGAATGAAGTCATTCCTACAATTTGCAGTTCTCATAGATCTCGGCCATTCCACCATGGTTAAGCAAGGCTCAAAACAAATTAATCCCACGATTTGTCTGCATTGTTGAGTGAGTGCTAAGGCGGTAATATTTGATATTGTTTATATTTAAAGAAGAGTAATTATTAATCTGGATAGCTCTCATGTGAGGGGCAGATAGCTAAGGTAAATAAGAGAATTATCTTTAGTCTCACAACAAATAATAAAACAATATTTTGGTATAAAATACCAAGCGTTTTACCACACCTGGCTTGGGTTCTTGGTGAAAACAGGTCTGAACATTGGTGCATCCAGCCCAAATTTTCTTTAGCTCACTTTTACCATTAGATTGCAAAGTTCATGTAAACAAGTATTCATATAAATTTAGAAACAGCACAAAATGTTTCATTCATGGACTATTTCCTATTTCACTAGTGTTATTGTATAAAAGTGTTGAGCATAAATAGTACACAACCACAAATGCTAGAACTTGGAACATCTTCTTATTTTAAGATATAGTACCAGAGCAGAGCAAGAATATACTCAAGGGATAAAAGACATACGAAATGCACCTTTGCAGTATTAAAGGCTACGGTTTTGCAGTCAGGAAGTATACTAACTGACCAAGCTGGAAGATGAAAGGATCTGTTCTGGAATACTATCCACTTCTCATTTGTGTCATCCATATTAGCTAGGAAAGCAGCACATGTTCCGGAAGAATCAGCATAAACACTGGCCTGTGAATGCAGAAAGAACATGAACAAATTTATATCAATTAGACAAGAAACTGTTTAAAAACAAAAAATAAATATGTTAATTGAAATTCTATGATGCTACAAATTCTAAAATAGAAAATTTCCTGTAAAAGAAATTAGAAAAGAACTTGTAACAAATTTGGCCCTTTTGAAATACTGCTGTTATTTTAAGGATGAAAAAAATTCGAAATTATTTAACAGAATGAGGATCCAAATTTGTTTAATTTGATACTGAAACAAAACTTTCCTACAGAATTTCCCATATAAGAAGATAAGAAACAGATGGAGGTTTCATTGTTCTGGACAACTGATGTCAAGATTTCAAACTTTTAAATAATTACTTCAAAATTAATATGATCGGTAAAGTCATGAACTTAAAACTAATAGCCGTTTATCCTTTATTTCATTTGACATACTGGAAAATGTTCCAAATTTGGACATCGATAAAAAAATCATGTCAACATGAAACCTGCATCAGCATATCTACTTCCATAAGAAAATTGGTGCGAATTAAATTTAAAATAGGCATTAAAATTTTGGATAAGCCTATGGGTATGGGTGCGGAAATTTTTCTTTGATGTGGGAGCAAAGTTTCCCACAGAAATGTGATCCCGTGATCAAGCAGTTCGCAAGTGTTCCCGCGATGCAAGATTTTGTCTATCATAAAATCTACCTAACATGATGGCAGGATGACAGAACATGGAACTGCCTGATTCTGATTTCAGGCCCAAACTTTCTTATTTTTCTGAATTCTTTCAATTTTTTTTAATTCTAGGTAAGGTTTCAATTGAGAGTTTTTATATTTTGTTATTTCAGATTTGGGAAAACTTTTGATTTGTTTGCATGTGTTTTAAAGATTGTATCTCTATTTTATACCCTAATGGAGCATTGTATCATTTTTCTTTTGCAAGTGATGTGACTGTATCTTTCTCAAGAACGGGTGGTCGAATCTCCACGACACCCGTATCTTGATGTAACTCCATTCGACCAGTGCCATCCATCTGACAGCACCGAACTGCTTAAATCTGATATCCCATAGCAGATTTAATTGTTTATCTCCATCCAAATGCCACCAATCGACACCTATCCCCGACCAAACCTCGTCAAACTCCCATATTTCATTCCCCCGGTATTCCACAACCACTTCCCCACTAAATCCCTTTATCAAATATCATCTAGAAGCCCTAGCACAGTATTATTTAGTATCAGAGCCCGCAAGCTCTAAATTTTTTTAAGGGTTTTGTCTTTCATATCCTAATCCAAAATTTTTTTAAAAAAAATCAGCATTCCCAAGACTTTGTTACCACAAATCCTTATCTTAAACCTAAATTTTCAAAAATGAAATGTTCAAAACTTCACCAAAATTTCACTTCGACACCTACCACCAAAACCTAAGCCTCGATCAATCTTGATTTGCAATCCTACATCCGCTTGAAACATGATCGGTAGGAAAGGATGACATACTGCAAAAGAGAAACCCTTAGTGCAGTGCCCAGGAACTTATTATGGAGGAAATGCAACGGAAAATCCTCCTCCAACAACAACAACAACAAAAGCATGCCGCCATTGAGAAGAAAAAATCTAGTGAGGTCATCGATTTCCACAATAATACCGAGATGAGGAAGTAAATCCTTTCCACCAGCCAGTTTCTAGTGACGAAGAATCACTACCTCTGCAATTCAGCATGGAACATCAGAGAAGAACCAGGATTTTGGAGTAAAGATAGATTTACTAGATTTTGATGGTTGCATGAATCTAGATATTTATCGAGTGGTTTCAAATAGTTAAATGAATTTTCTAGGTATCAAGCTCAAGAAAAATGCTTCATTGTAGTGATTGAAACAACAGCATATTCAGCAGCGAGAAGGGAAGAGAAAGATCATCATGTGTTCTAAGATGAAAAGGGGGATGCAGCACAAATACACTCCCCCACATTACTGATAAGGCATGTCATAAAACCCTACAACCTACATTCGAGAGACACTTCTATGGAGAAGTGCACAACTAATTTTGATCAATTTATGCTAAAATGTGAATTGGTGGAATAAGAGGCACGCATTGGCAAGATATCTGGGAGATTTGAAGTCATCTATCAAGAATGTGGTGCAACTGCAACCATTTTAATCCCTACTCGATGTTCAAACCCTAGCTTTGAAGATGGAGGAATAGCAACATCATTATATGACCGCCCTATCTTTCATGCAGAGTACAAGATCAAATAACAAAAGCACACCCAATGGTGCACCTAAGCCAAACCCGCCAAAGGAAAAACCTGCATAGAGTGAAGAAAAGGTTGAGATCTTCAGTAGTCTTAAATTCATCCCAGTCAGTAAATCCTTCAAGCATCACAGTTTTGGGCACGTCATGTCTGATTGTCCAAATAGAAGAGTGATATCTTTCACTTAGTAGTGACCGGGACTTTGAATTAACCAAGGTAGGTACAAACGGTTGAACGGTGGGAATTAAGTTTTATATATTCATTTAACATTTAACAAATGAAAGAACAACTAATAAATTAAATTAAAACAATATATTTAAATTTACCTAGTCATTGGTTGTCCACGCCTTCTATAAATATTTTTTCCTTTTATCTCTCATTTGTTTAATCATTTAATTAAACCTGAAATGTTAATTAAAATAGGAAGTCTAAACAAAGCTAGTAATACTCACACTCCTAAACTACATTAATACAAGAAAAGAGAGAAACAATACATATGCTAGTTAAGTTTTTAATAAAATAATATAAATATTTGGTGTTACTCAATAAACCTTACCATATTAATAGCATATCGATATCATTTTATATCTACACAAACATTATAGAAGCACCATCTAAAAATCATACCACTTAAGATAATTTAATATAAATATCATTTTTCGTTAACGTGCACGAAAATCTTAGCATTCTCATGATAATATCATAAAGATGTGACTCCATTATAGTCATTTATGCACATACAAACAATCAATATAAACATATCATTCATATACTAATCATATTCAATTTAATATACTACATATAGCATACACCAATGCATGATAGTAAATACATATATACATTCATAACAATGTGACAAATAAAAAAATAACATATAAATTAAAATAGAGCTTGTACAAGTATCATCATCTATAAATCCAAAATAGTGGAGAATCAAAATATTACCATAGAATAAAAGTACGTGATAGGGTTGGTGTAGCTCCAATGTTGGATAAAATTAGAGAGAGTCATCTAAGATGGTTTGGTCACATTAAGCGTCAACCATCTGATGATCTAATTAGAAGAGTAGATGTTTTAGATTCGACTTATGTTAAGAAAGGTAGAGGTTGACCTAGAATGACTTGGGCATAGTATAAAAAATGATCTTAATTTATTAGAATTAAATGAAAATATGACACTAAAGAGGACGCAATGGAGAAGGATTCAACTAGCCGACCCCACATAGTGGCATAAATGTTTTTTTATTGTTGTTGTTGTATTTGTCTTGACGTCGATTCATTTAAAATTTAAAGCCTAACATAAACATGGATATTCATATAAAAAATAATTAATTTATTATTTTAATTATATAAACATTTACATATACCTTTATAACTATTGTCATCCAATTTCTTCTAGTTTTTAATGAAACGTATAACAAATTAATTCAGCCACATTTTTATTTTAAAATTAAGCTACCTCATATATTTGTATTGCTATATGTTATACAATATTGCATTTAAATAATTTATTTTCCTAAACCTTTAACATGCTTAACTTAGAAACCTTAAAATAGGCTTGTAAACTTAATTTCATATAAAAAATAATTAAACATTTAAATTAAGCATCATAACTGAATTCCTTCCTGCAGCAAAATTCTATTTTTCATGCTTTGGTCGTTTTCACCAATTACCTTTAAACAAGTATTAATACAATTAAAATCAATTTAATATAGTTTATGGAATTTCACTTTAATTAATTATAATTAATAACTAAAATAATTTAGTATCTTACTAATCCTCTCCCTTGCCCTAATACTTTCGAACCGAGAGGTAAGGTTCGGTTGAGCTTTTAACCTACGTGGAAAAGTTTGACCAACTCGAAAGCTTTCGAACGAGTGATCCTACAACTGCAAGTGCCCTCCATTTCTTTCTGCTCGTGAGTATCACTGGCTCAACCTCAATTCCCTACTAAACGAACGTACAAATGTCGTCGTCGCTTTCTTCCTCCTCTCTGCTTGTAGCAGAGCACGCTGGCTTGACTTCGACTCCCTCTCGCACAAACGCACAAACTCACCCCGTCGCCTCAACCTATCGCTCGACTCTCATATAAGTAAAAGTAGCCTCTACTGTTCCCCCATTCGAGTGGATTTATACACAAAAGCATCCATTGGACTTCCCAACCCTCTCGCTTCACTTCCTCCCTCTTTGGCTTCTCAACTCCTCACTTCTCAACCCAAAAACTTCACTTCCCCCCTCTTCCCCGCTCTTCGGCTTCTCAACCCTCTCACTTGACTCTTTGATTCCCCTCATGGGTAAATGAAACTGGATTTCACATTTGGTTTATCTTATGATCCTTGATAGCAAAACCAGCCTCATTAAAAAATGTTATAATTATTGTATGTAGCTAATTGATGACCTAAAAAGAGGTTGTGTGATAGTCTAGGAGCATTAAGAGACAAGGAAGAATCAGCTTGCATTGGGGAGTTGAGATAAGTTCATGTTTAGTGTGTGTTATGGAGACTATTGAAGTGTGTGTTATGGGGACTATTAAACAATTTCCTACCATCACATGTTCATCACCTTGATAAGGAGCTGGTAGTTGCAAGTTATCATGATTTGAAGTTAAGTGGAATGAAGCACAGTGTCCAAAATCCCCATTCAATGGGTTTGGAGTTGGTTGCATCCATCAGAGAAGTTTTAGATTTGGGAGAATTAGAGGGGAAAGAGTTAAAGTTAGTTTGGTGCCTGCATACTTGAGCTATATCTCCATTTTTGCAAATTTGATAGCTAGCAAGAATAGTTGCAATTCGACCTCCCCTATTCTCAGTAGACTGAGCACCTCCTTTGCACAGATGGTTATTTGGAGTTTTTCCTCATCCTCTGGTGAGATTTCATCCACCCCTTCATAGAACAGTGTAAAGAGCCACTTGTGTGATAATATTTTTGGTTGTTTCCACAACAATATTGATTTCCTCATTGCATAAAAAAGAATATAGGTTACCTAGACTCTTTGGCTCAAGTCTTGTTTGAATTGAGTTTTGAATGATTGATATAAGGGTGAAAGGTCATTGAGGATATATAAGATTATAGTTCATTGTCTATGTGACCTCTCGTTGTAGAAATATTGGCAACTAAAGATTTTATCACAAGAAGATATTGCGACATGATTGAGTTTCTCATAGAGATATGTTGAAGTTGTTTTTAAGTTGAATAACTTTGGAAAGATTCGAGGATTACCGTTCTTTTGCTAGTGTATCTAATATGGTTGCAGTAGATCCAAGATTAAAAATGTAGTGTCGAATAGACTTAGAGATTGTGGGGTAGAGGTCAGTGTTGATGGTTAAAAATAATAATATAAAAAAGGGAGAGAATCAAGTCAAAAAAGAATTTTAACTACTCACGCCAAATTCATCAAATAACCGCTCCAGCTATTTTCTTCCCTACTCAAAAATATTTCAAAAATGGCTCAGGGTGGTTTTCTTTGAATCACAGTGAAGCCAAGCTATTCGAACAGCAAAAATCAAGCCGTGCTTCTATCCTTAATCCTTATTTGCCTGTCAAGCGCGCGTCACTATTGCAATTAGAACTAACAAGACTGCAACAATGGGATCACTGCGTATAAGAAGCTATGAAACTTCCACTTCTCTCTATATTGCACACCAAAGTCAAAGCCCCTTCTCTCTTACAACAATGACTCTCGTGATCTAATTGTCGTTGAGCACGATGATTTATCGATGTTCTTCTCCCTATTGCACTCAAACCTACCTTAGGAGATCCCAACCCTTGGAAAAGCAACAATGGGATCGCAGCGTGTAAAAACCATCAAAGCTTCTTCCCATTCGAACTGAAGTTCAGAACCTAATGTTAGCATGCGATTCTTCCCTATCCACTACAATCGCACGTAATGGAAGCCCCTGTTTTCATGCGAGGAAAAAGTTAGCCTTTACGCTAACAGAAAACCAATGATGGGATCAGTATATACAAAAGCCTTTTATGTTTACCTTCTTCTCCGCTCGTGCCTAAAATTTCACATTATAAGTGTGGCTAGGTCAAGCTATGAAGGAAGCGACGGGAACAAGGTATATATCCAAATATAGATGTTTGAATTGTACAAAAATACTTTGTTGCATCCTATTCTTAATCACACACGTTGTTACTGTTTGAAAGCTCAACCAAACGACATAAAGTCAAAACATGAGCTTCTCAACATTCATTCCCAGTTTTACTCCTTGCCTCAGATGTGATCCCAAGCCACAACTTCGCTTCTAATGGTAAACACAAATAGAGTTATGGTATTTCTAAATATATTATTGTTGACCTCATTTTTAGTGAGGTCTAGTCTTCCTCTTAGGGTTTAGGATCTAGCCT
>JXCR01134953.1:6373-21664 GCA_002079205.1 Phalaenopsis hybrid cultivar
ATATATATATATATATATATATATTCAATGACCTAACCTGGTATTGAAGTTGTTACTAATGGAGGTATCATTAAATATTATTTTATGCATTCAAATAATTGCCAGAATTTATCATTTCAATGAGACGTGACATCCTTCCTTGTTAAAGCAAAAAATGGTAGACACTTAAAAATAAGTGTGGTTGTTTGTTTTTCACCGTCGATAATTATTTCATCATTTTCTTAACGTCATCATTGTCATTGAGAATTTTCCAGCTTGTTTTCCATAATTTTGCCCTCTTCTTTGAATAATTCTCCATCTTAGATCTTAGAGGTGAACTAAGAGATGAGAAATCGGATGACTGGAGTGGGCAATAATGGGAACAAACAAAAGAAGTTTTTTGGAAGCCTTCATAAAGTGAATTGTTGTATTGATAGCTCCAAACCATAAGTCCAAAGTGACATCATCTTGGTATGATTTAAAGACACAACTACAAAGAAGACCTTATGAAAGCTAACTACCAGAGAATTCAGGTTGATGTGCCTATTTTAGGGTTCACATCTTCCTATAATGACTAGTTCCAATAGTTAATTACATCCTAAGTATTTAAGAATACTTAAGAAAACTCTCGATTAAGGTTATACTTTATTCTCAAAAAGTTCAAATATCGTTGTCAATGAAAGGAATATCAAAGTCCTATCCTAAGGGTAGCAGATTCCTAAAGATTCTTAATTATCTTAAAGTTTTATTTTTGTCATTGATGGTTTAGTTGATGTTCCTTTTTTTGCTCCAGATTTTGAATGTTCGTCCTTGCAAAATAGAGTTAGCACACCCTAATAGCATTCAAACTAAACATGGAGTAACATCTGCCTTTTATCTTTGACCACCCTAGAAAACGAAGTTAGCATGGAACAATTTTGGTTTAATTGGCTGGTTGTTATTTTTATTTTTAGGCATGTTTTTTCATCATCTCGGGATTGTCGGGTTCTCTGATCTGCTTAGTCCGAGAAATGGTCAAACAAACTTGTACTAAAAGTTCCCTGTCAAAAAACATGGGTTGCGTTGTTCAAGAAATCCTTGTAGACCCGGGAATCTGAGGTTTATGTTGCATTCGATGATCTTTATAAATTAAGGTTTCATATAAGTTTTAATGTTTTTTTTTTTTGGATTTTAGGGGTTGAAAATTTTAGGTTGCTTAGATTATTAGACAATTATTTTTTTGTATTTTTTCATTTGTGTTTTATTTTTGTTTTTTGGGATGACCTAGTCAAGATCACATGGTTTTGTCATCCAAGGGTCATTAAGTTTTGTAGTTTGACTAGTCAAAAGTGAATGAAAGATATTTTGTTAGCAATCATGGGTTGCCTCTTATAAAATATCTTATCAAACCAAGTTGCATTTTTTTTGTTCATGTTTAGTTTTTAATGAGTTTAAGGGTGTATTTTATGCTTTTTCTTTTAGGTTGGTTTGATAACTTAGCCCAAATTGTCCCTGATTGAGGTTAAGTGTGCTTTTGTTCTTGTATGAATGTCAAACCCTGCTTAACCTTCAGTCATCTAGGCCTAGGTTAATTTTCAATCAGTCTAAATTGGATTGAACTGATCTAAAGATGAGTCTTTAGGTAATCCTAGTTAACCTGAGTTAGGCTGGTTGTCCCTACGGGTTGAGTTGATTTTGGTTAAACTGAGTTAAGTCGGGCTGGCCCTAAGATTGGGTGGACCCGAGTAAGGTCAGTTCAATCCAATTATTTAGTTAGATGGGGTTAAACCGAGTTAAATCGGGTTAACCAGAGTTAGGTCGAGTTGACCTGGTGATTTAGTTGAATTTGGTTAACCTGAGTTAGGTCAGGTTGACCCAGTGGTTTAGTTTAATTAGCTTAAACTGATTTAGGACGGGTTGACCTGGTGATTCAGCTGAATATGGTTAAACCCGAGTTAGGTCGGAATGCAATGGGGTAACCCGAGTTGGGTCAAGTTGAACCGGTGGTTCAATTGAATTGGGTTAACCCAAGATAGGTCGGGTTGACCTAGTGGTTCAAATGAATTGGGTTGTCTCAAGTTAAGGTGGGTTAAACTTGTTATTTAGTTAAATTGGGTTAACCCGAATTAGGTTCGGTTAACCCAATGATTTAGTTGAATTGGGTTAGCTCGAGTTTGGTCAGGTTGACCCAAGGAGTTGAAATTGGTTAACCCAATTTAGGTCGGGTTGATTTGGTGGTTCAGTTGAATTGGCTTAACCCGAGTTGGGTCAGGTTAACCGACGCACCTTAAAATTACCTACTATACATTTTATGTTTTTTTAAGGATATTGCGTTTTAATGAAATGTATTTTGTGTGTTTTTTATTTCAGGTACAAGAAATAAATTTTAAGAGCAAAATGAGCAAAAATGGAGCAAAACAACGTCAAACAGAGTTAAGGAACAAAAATCAAACCGGCGCCTAGGCGCTAGGTAGTTAATTCAGATTGCTATAAGGCTGGTGCTTATACGCCACAGTTGGGCGCCTAGGCGGCGAAAACGGGTGGAACTTTTTGACATTGAATTTGGAAAAAAATTGAAGAGGTGCTTTAAATGACTCTTGAAAATTTTGAGAGCTCTATTTAATACATTCATTGGCTAGTCAAAAAGGACAAATTTTTGTGGTGCTACTGTAGAGAGCTTTTGGTGAGTGTCTTGAGTTTTTGTGTATGGTGTGTGGGTGTGTGAGTGAGAGTTATCTTAGAGTCTATTCTTGTGTGTTTATTAGAGAAAGAAGACAACAAAGGGACTCCAAAATATTTGCTTGGAGAGAATTTTAAGATAAGTACCTTGTATTTTTGTTTATGTTTTATTTTAGTGTGAAAACTTAGAGTTTAACATAAATCATGTGTTGTTATGTTATCCCCAAGAACTCTAAGTAGTTTTCCTTTTCTTTCTCCTTGTAATAAAAAGTAATCATGTGTAGGGTTAGAATTGTTTAAAATTTCTCTTATTCCATACTTGTGATGATTCATTACTTCGTTCTTCATTTACATCTTTAATATGGACAATTGGATTGTTAAAATTTGATGTGAATCCATAATGACCCTCGAGGGCTATGTGTTCCTAAACTAGTAAGAATCACATTAATTTAATGTCAGAAGGTAATCCATGGGTTAGTGTAAATAGATAGGGAGATAAGTTTGATGGGTGTATAATTGGTGTTTCTAGAGTGACAGGCTAGATTCTTGCTAGTTTGGTCTAGATTTTGGAATTTTAGGACCGGTTAGTCCTCTAGAGATGTCAGAGCGGATAATCTGAAAGTGAGAGGCTAGAACCAACCCAACATAACCTGAGAGAATTTGGAACCTTACTTTAGATTAACAAATGTTCCTTATGCACTCGGGAGAGAGTAAAGAATATGTATGCTCCTATTTTTCACAAATCTACATTTTTATACTTTAAACATTTGATTCCTATTGATTACAATCTCGTTGCAAGGCAAAATAAATTTCATATTATTTTAACTCCTTTACACATAACTAGTTTAGCAAAATTGCATTTACTTTAGCAAACTTTATTTTTTAACCTTAAACATTTCAATATTATTCTCCTACAGACTTTGTTTGTAATTTTAATAGAAATTCTTCTAAGTTGAAATAGAAATTCTATTCTTTCACGTGGGTTTGATACTAAGAAAAACTCTATATTACTTGAAACGATATGTATACTTGCGTAGTACCCCTGGTGTGTGAGTCATTATTCAAAATTCTAAATTTTATAACATATGTAGTTTGCACATTAGTCGCTAAATATAAATTGGGTCAAGTTTTTTACCATCTTTTAGAATTAATTAATTGCGTAATTGTTGGCCGGGTCATTGACCTGGTGGTTCAGTTGAATTTAGTTAACCAGAGCTGGGTCGAGTTGATCTGGTGAACCAATTGAATTGGTTTAATTTGAGTTGGGTCGGGTGACCCAGTGGTTCAATTGAATTGGGTTAACCTGAGTTGGGTCGGGTTGATCTCGTGGTTCAGTTGAATTAAGTTAAACCGAGTTAGGTCAGGTTGAATTAGGTTGAATCGAGTTGTGTCACGTTGACCCGGTGGTTTAATTGAATTGAGTGAACCCGAGTTAGGTCGGGTGACCCGGTGGTTATGACCTAGATTATGCTAGACCTATAAAATCATCAAGTTGAAATCAATTTATGTTTGGTTACACAAGCTCAATCTAGGTTAACCTAGATCTAAAGGGAGTTTGAATTTCAATTAAGTCTAAGTTAAGTTTGACCTAAAAGTTGGAGTTTGGTCTAGTTTGGATTATATCTAAAGGTCATGTGCTAAGTCTAAGTTAGGTTAGGCATAGGTATAATGTAAGTTAGACCTAAGAAGATTATTGAAATTTGGGTAATGTGGGTTAGGCCAAAGAGGGTAAGGGTTTAGGTCTAATGTAGGTTAGACCTAAAAGGGTTGTTGTGCTAAGTCTAAATGAGGTTAGACCTGGTGTCTAGGTTGAGTTATAGTGTTGACTAGACCTAGAGTATGGGGTTAGATCTAATGTTGATTAGGACTAAAGGGTTGGGTTAGGTTTAATTTAGGTTATACCTAGGAAATGGGTTAGGTCTATTGTGAGTTAGATCCAAAAGGTTAGGCTATGCCTACTAGGTTAGACCTAGGTGATGGGTTAGGTCTAAGATGAGTAAGAACTAAAGTTTGGGTTAGGGTTAATTTAGGTTAGACCTAGGGTTTAGTTAGGTTTAAGATGAGTTAGACCTAAAGGGTTGGACTAGGTCTAATTTTGGTTACGCCTAGGGTTAAATGAGTTAGAGCTAAGAGGATGGTTGATGTTTGGGTCTAATAAGGTTATGGTTTGGGTCCAATGTAGGTTAGAACCAAAGGTTGGTGTTAGGTATAATGTAAGTTAGACCTAAATGGTTGAACTAATTCTAAGTTTGGTTAGACTTAGGGTTCAAATTAAGTCTAATGTGGGTTAGACCTAAAATTTAAGTAGGGAGAAACAAAAAGAACACCTAAATGCAACTTTCTTCAGAAGACTATAAATATTTGGATGCTAGACAATCAACAACAAACCACAACAAGCCTCTGAGAAATACCTAGGCAGTAGGGACGACGCTTAGGACAAATGAGAAAAAAAGAATCATTAAGTAGCCCTAGGAAATTTGGCTCACTCTAAAGAGGGAGAGAAGAAGAGAACCCAAAGTGCATAGAAGAAAAGGGAAACAAGGAAGCATTCATAAGTTTGAGGTGCTGGAAGAAAATAAATTGATGGCTAGCCGGCTAAGATTTAGGAGTTTATTTACATTTATATATAGTTAGGGTTTTATAGTTTGAATTCAAATTATCCAATGGTTTAGATTAAACTCAAATAGTTAAGATTAAATCATTAATTTTCACCGGATTTAATAGATACTTTAATTTTGATTATTTTAATTTATTAAAATGTAAATAATTCTTAATTTGTGTTGGTAATGAAATTATATATATGGATATATAATTTAATTAAATCGAGTTGAACGTGATTTGTTTATATTCGGCTCATTTTAACTCGAGTTAAAAAAATTTATATGTAATTATCATACTTATTATCTGAATAAATCAATCACAAAGTATTTAATGAACCGAATACAAATCAATTATAAACAACAGTCCTAATTTCCAGTACTTAGTTTTTATATGACAAAATTTAGGTTTTTTTATTCCAGTTATCGCTATTCTTTCATGATTTTATCATGAACGCATAGTCCAAATCGCAAATTTAATATCCTTGCCTCTGCCTTGGTTCCGTGCGCGCGACCGGACACCGAGTCAAGGAAATCGGTGCGCGAGGGCCCGCACTGAATGAACTCAGTACATTTGTTCCCGTGAAATCCGGACAGCCATTCCATCTCATTCATACTGTCCTCCGTATACGCGAAGACCAGAAACTCCGCTTCTCACTTTGGCATTTTGCGTCTACTCTCGATCTGTTTGGACTGCAGCTTCTTCAATAATTTACTGATGAGCTGAGTAAAAATAATATATTGATAAGTAAGTTGTGGTGGTTATTATAAATTTTTATTTTTTAAAAAATTAGATCGTTGTTAGAAAGCTGTCATCACACCTAAATAGGTGCTGTGTAAAAATGCTGAAAACGCACAAGCTACCAAAATGCAGTTTATCTGAACAGTCTGGATGCATTTTCAAAATACCACCGCACAAAATAAACTACCCCAAACCGACTGTTAAAGTGCATAGATATTACCAGATTTTTCCTTCAGTTTTTTAATACCGTTGAATTTTGATTTCAGAATTTTTGCAAAAGCTATAAAACTATGATATGATTTATATGAATATATATACCTAATGTCTAAATCATAACATTTATATAAAATCAACGTTGGAGATCATTTTTATATGATTTTTAAATAATATTTAAATTTGAATGAGAGATACTCAAATACATAAAAATTTTATAATATCTGTATATATCTTCCAAATCTGTTGAATGACATGATATCTGGAAACTAACTTATCAGCTGATGATATGCAAGCAAGCCCTTTCTTATTTGATTACTAGGGCCTCATTTAAATCTTGAAAAAAACTCTTCTGAATGATGTTCTAACTTGTAAAATGAAATCAATAACCATAGAAAATATTTGTAATATAAAAATGTATTTTTGTTTTTCTGTTTCAGTGGCATATTTAATTTTATATCATAATCACCATAAATAATTGGTCATTTGATAGGTGTCTTGATGGTTTTTTCACCTAAACAAGTATCTCAAATACTTTGTTTTTTTGTTATTTTTTAATCCAAGAAACTATTTTTTTGCAATTCCAGTAAGTGTATTTTCTAAAAATATTTAGGCATCTTCGCCTCGTAAATTATAATTATATATAACTAAACTATTTTCTATTACTCATTTGTCTATTATTTCGTTAATGTTTTTGCAACAATCAATATTTAAATAGATATCGTGTCCACTAATAAGTTCAGGTATATTATTTTGGATTTTTTATCCTAACTGATTTGGTTTAGGTGTAGGAATACATTTAATACTTGGAGGTAGGAAACATGCATAAGAACTGATACTTTTACTTGTACTATATTAGAATTGGATTGATAAGCAGGAGGAGAATGAAATAAAGGATAATCAATAAGATTATTCACAAATTGATGTTCACTTAAAACATTAATCATTTTCAAATTGGGAAGGTTTTTCGATTGAATGTGAGAAAAATCTTTGGTTCATCTAGCCAAGAATATCTGAATGAGAGGAAAATCTTTCAAAGTTGCAGCGTTCAGCAAGAATGTCGGCGGTGGCCATATTACTATTTAGAATTTGTTGGTTTTGAATTAGTCTCAAGCCTAATTCATGTATATTAGAGGTGCTTTCTGTGTGTACTATTTTTTTATATCTAGATTGAATTATATTTTTAAAGAGTTTAATTTATTCTGGTTGACTTTGGTTTAAATCCATAAATTAACGAGTCGGTCATTAAGTATTGTTGTGGTTAGCTTCTAACGAAGAATACAAGGTGGTTAAGCTAACTCAAATGAACCTCCTTAGGGGTCTGAAAAAGTTAAAGTGGTTTGAGGATGGCTCAATAAGATTAACCCATGCGGAAGGTTAGTTAGACCAATAATTGGTTCAAATGAATGGATCTTGAATGACGTGGATTTAGCTTAGCATGGCTTGGTCTTAGCATGGCATTTAGTTTAGAGATGTCTTCCAATACTTGTTTTAGTTTAGTTTAAGTTTATATAATGATAGTCTTAAAGGTGAGACAAAATGGATTGAATGTTAGCTTAAAACTAGCTTGGGTAGCTTGGCTTGGGTGAAGTTGATTTGGCTTGAATTTACTTGGATTTGAGTAGGATTGCTAAGTGGTTGTGATGTAAATTTTGGGTGAAATTCAGAGTGGTTAAATTTGGTTGTGTTTGTATGGGCTTGTTTGTTGGGTTGAGGATTATGTGCTAGTGAAATTTGGGTGGAATTAATTTTATTTTGAAAATAGGTATGCTTTGAAAATGATGGTGATTTGAAAAGTGATTTTGAATGATTGTAAAGGGTGTAAATGGGTGTAAGTGGGTTTGAAAATTTTGATTTTGAGCTGAAAATGGGTTTGGGTGGTTTTGGAGTGAAATGAGAGAGTAGTGAGAGAAAATGTGAGGATCTTTTATTTTATTATTTATCTTGATATTTATTGTTTCATTTTTACTGAATTTTATTAATGAATAATTATGTTAAATTGGTGTTTTCTTAAAATTTTATTGTAATTTTATTTTTGAATTATTTTTTAATACTATTATTATTGAATTTACTTCAATTAAAGTTTTAATTTTCATTATTTTTTAATTCTTATTATGTTGTGACTATTATTGAATTTTATTTTATTTTTTTTGAAAAGATTTTGATATTTTGATGAATTTTTCAAATTTTTTTTTTCTCATTTTCATTTTATTGTCTATTTTGAAATTTTTATTATAACTTTTGATTTAAATGAAATTATTTGTGATTTTTGTTTTTATTTATTTTCAATTTTCATTTTATTTTTTGGTTTTTGATGAATTTTAGATGGTTTTCATTTTATTTTATTTTAATTTTGGCTTAATTTGTGTGTTTTTTATTCTCATTTTTGTTAAAAAATAAACCTTATGTTTAGTCCATAATGAACATCATATCCAATTTGCTCTTTATGATCCAAATAAAGAGTTACTTAAGGAATTCAAGAAAGAGAGTGCAAAGTGCCTAATAAAAACCAAAGTCTTTAGGGTCAAAGGATAGCTTTGGGCATTTCCAAGCCTATGAGGAATGAACTTAAGCTTCAATGATTTATTCTCAATCAACTCAAGAAAATATTAAAGATTCTAAGTCAAGCACATGAAACTATTCGGACCGGTGATGTGGTTCAAAATTCTAGTTGGATATGGTTTAATCATGAGTCCTCCAAGAAAAGCCACTAAGAAAACCCTAAAGCTAAATCTTAAGTTCTAGAAAGAAAGGGATCAAGATGCACCTCATTTAAAATGAGGTCAATAAATAGTCCCTCAATAGATTTGATGTATTGGACAAGTACATTACACCTATTAATGTTGACCATACAAGATAACAAGATTTAAAGAATATTTAAGTTACAATAATCAGATTAGATAAAAAATTGAATTTGAATTTAAAATTTAATTTAATTTTAGTTTTATTTTTATATTTTATTTTATTTGTTTTGAATATTAAATTTTTTTAATTATTAGGAATTTTTGTTGAGGAATCTTAAGTGAAAGATGAATAAGAAAGAATGGTAGGTTGATTATTTAAAGAGAGAAAAGGGATGGAAACTATTGTGAATGAGGGATCTTTCAAAGAAGAAAATATATCAAATCCATAGGGAATAGAGTAAGGAAAGTTCATAAAATCCATTATTAGCTCAAAGTAGAAAACTTAGGGACTTGCATCTACTATAAGAACTAATCGAGTGATCAAATACATGGTAAAACACATGAGGAAGCATATTTACCCCTAAATCTAATCAAGGAGAGGATGTCTTACTCCATTTAAGGTGGTCTTATACCAAACCTCAAAGAAAGATGAATAATTTCCAGAATTGATAGCACCAGGATGCACATCTACTTTAAAAACTAAGCGAGGCTGTCAAACCTATGGCAAAAAGCATGGGCCTCTGATTACCACCATGTCCGATCCTTTGTAGGATGCCTTGTTCCACTTATGGTGGCCCTAGACCAAACTTCAAGGAAGATGATTAACTTCCAAAGTAAAAATCATGGGGACTCACATTTTCTTTGAAAACTAATCGGGATGATTAAATGTATGGTAAAAAGCACTAGGTATCACATTATGACCAAGTCTGATCAAGAAGAGGATTCCTTAATTATTTAAAGTGGTCTTACTCCAATCCTTAGAAAATAGCAATTTGTTTTCAAAGTAGATAGCATAAGAACGTACATATACTTTGAAAATTAATTTGGTGATAAAATCTGTGGCAAAAAACATGGAGACTCTCATTTACCAATAGGTACAATCAAGGAAAGGATGCCTTACTTCATTTATGGTTGTTTTACTCTAAACCTCATATTCATAGAGGCTGAACACCTTAGGAAGGAATGCTAAGGGACTCAAATCTAACTTAAGTAGTGAACAGGGTGACTAGGTTTAGATAGGATACCAAGGGACTCACATCCAACAAGAGAACTAGTCGAGGAGTAAGAAGCCTTAAACACATTTATGTGTGTCTCACACCTATCCAAAAGAAAAAAATTTGATATGCTTGTCACATTAGGAAGAAATTCCAAGGGACTTACATCTAAATCAAGAGGTGAACAGGGTGACTAAACCAGATCGAGCTTCATTTCCAACATGAGAATTACACCCATTCAGATACAATTTAAGTAATAAGAATCCTTCCTCCATTTTACTCCTATCCTCAAAATTATTATGACCTAAACACATTATGAAGAAATGATAGTGGACTAACATCCAAACCAAGAGTTGAAAAAGGAGAGTAAACTAAGATGGAAAGCCAAGGCCTCAAATCTAACTTCAAAACTAGTCTAGGAGATCAAATTTGGAAGGAATGTTATGGGACTCAATTCAATTCTAAGAGCTAATTAAGGTGAGGATGACTTACTCCATTTGTGGCGGCCTTACTGCAAACCTAAAAAAATATTTGATAGACATATTACATTATGAATGAATGCTAAGATACTCACATCTAACATACGAGCTGAACACGATAACTAGACTAAATCAAGCTTCACTACCAACATAGCACTTACTCCAGCTCTGATAATATTTGAGGAATACACAATCTTATTTCATTTACAACTGTCTTACATTTATCCTCAAAAGATTGAATTTAAAGAAGAGATGAAGTTGGAAGTAAACATAAAAAAAAACACGGTTCTATGAGCACAAAACCTACTAAAACCTTCAACAAAAGATGAACGACTAAGAGTTTATGCTGAAGGAAGACATAGTTGAGGAGAAATATGACACTTAAAAAAGATTCAAATGACTCAACGAAGCTAGTTGTCAACCTCATTTTTACATAATGTCTATCCTCTTCTATCTCTAGAGCCTAGAATCTAGCCTCAGGGTTTCTATAGTAACTCTCCTATAAAACCATTGGAGGGGACAATACCAAGCTAAGAATTTCAAATCAAATCTTCACACCTTATCATTTTTTATACTTGGGTTGAAACCTTTAACATTTGGTTTATATGGATAAATATAAGTCATTGCAGCTTAAGTTGAGTTTCTATAGACATAGAAATATAACTCCCATTTGACACTTTACTTCTCTTTGTTCTAATACCTTGGATGACTCTTTATTTGGCTTATAAAGAGCGCAGTGGGTAATCGGTTGTTTTTGAACTCAGATAGGGTGCATCATTTAGTTAAGAAAGAAGTTAAAATAAAAATTTTTAAATCAAGTAAAAATTAGAATCAAGAAAACCTAATTTAAATGAAAATTAACATAAAAGTAAGATTAAAATTCAAGCTTATTAGTATTGCAAAGTGAAATTATAAATTTAAATAAATTTAATAAACTAAAATTAATCCTAAAAATTGAATTTACTAAAATCATAAAATTAGATTTATCAAATTTAAACCAACAAATTAAAAGCTCAAAATAAAAATAAAAAAAAAACATGAACTTATCAATCTAAAATCAAAACATATTAAAACTTCAAAGTAAAATAAGAAAAAAAAATGGAGTTAACTAAATTGTCAATAAAACTCAAACCAATAAACCAAAAGTTAAAAAAATTAAAATCAACTCAACCATCAATAATGGAGATCAAGTTAACCTAAGTCAAAATTAGAACTAAAGATACATTACTAAAATTTTTAGAATTGAAAAACAATGTGAATTTATAATGTCAAAATCAAGATCCAATAAACTTAATCCACACATTATAATCACCACACATAACAAAATATAAAAAAGAAACCAAAATTCATTTAAATCATCAAGTCTACTTAATATCGAATTTAAAAAGAAATCAAATATAGTTAAATTCACTAAAAATATTAACCACAAATTTAAAATAAATCAATAAAAATTAAAATAAAATATAAAAAAACACACCAAAATCATAACAACCAAAACTTAATAAAAGTAAAAAAATCCAAGATAATGATAATTTAATTAAAAAAAAACAAAATGAGGAAAATCAAATAAGAATATTAACTTAATTTAAAAACTTAAATTTTAAATTTAACATCCAAAATAAAATAAAATTTTACATACATGTTAGAAAACAGTTAAGTAATCAACCCATATTAAATATAAATTTTTATCAACCCCAAAATGCAACCCACCATTGTCATGACAAACCCAATCCCAAATCCACGTAAACAAAAATCCAAATTCAAAACCAAATCAAACTCAATCTAAAGCCAAGCTCCCATGCTAATTCAAATGCAACACACCAACTTTCAAAGGAAAACAAAGTCCAAGCTAAGAAGTCATCCCCTCATGAAAAATCCCATCAAATTCACCTCATCTAACGATGAGTCAAGTCCAAGCCCAGGGAAGCCAAGTGACCAAAAAGATCAAGCCTATGCACATACTAATACGTGGTAATGAAAAACCTAATCTTCCTCCATGCAAACCCACATCATTCATGCACAAATAAGCCATCTCCAAGTCAAACAAACTACGCTAAATCCAATAGATCAAACCCAAACTTAAGGTTAATTAATTATTAACAATCCTATCTCAATCCAATTGAAATTGAACTAAAGCCCAAACCAACTTACCCCATCCATCTCATTTCTTTACAAAAGCCAGATCAAAGCTACCCAGCTCCTAATAGTTCCTAATGGTCTTCCCATGGCCATCAAATGCACAATTTAGTAAAAACCTTTAGAGGATATACTCCTCATTTTCTCAGTGAAGCCTTGGCCTTTTTAACAAGCCAAAGTGCTTAACCTTCAATTCACACCATTTCCACCTTGAATCCCCATGACTCACTTTTGATTTCGTATAAGGCAAACAAGTCCAATCTTGAATTCTCATTTAAACTCATCACGACTCCAAATTGACCTTTCCTTTAGCTTCATCAAATACTAAAACGTCTTTTCCAACCAAATTGGCTCCTTCCTGAGCCCTCTAAGCCATCGTATTGCCAAACCATTAGGCCCTTTGTTCAAGCTCATTGAAGAATCCAAAACTAACTAAAATTGGAAATAAATTATTGATCATTAGCTCAAGTTGATCATTCTAAAGCTCTAACTCTTAACAAAACCTTTTATGCAAAGGTATAAGCTCAAAAAATCTCATTTTTATCTCAGTTTTGGTCCTTTGTGAAGAAACAAATAATTCATCACGTTTTAGCCATATGGATGCGAATTTTAGGGTTACTTATCCTTCAAGATGGATTAGGTCTTAGTTTCATACTTATGATTGAGTGGATCAGGCAGCTTTCAATGGACGTCGTGCATTCATCAGCTTCATGAGAATGATGAATGAAAGTTGTATGTTTAGTCAATTTTAAAATGAGAAAAAGAGATTATAACATGCGAGAGGACATGGAAACAAGTGAAGCATGAGAAGGAGGCTAGTATAACATACACGGGGAAAACGTAGCAAACAGCAGAGCACCCTGTTGAGATTTGCCACATCAAAGGATGAGTTTGAACCACGTCAGCCCATAGTTCTTAAATAGGAAAATCCTTTATTTTCTAATTTAATTAATTCCTCACAAAATAAAAAAAAAACTACTGAGAATTATAAATAAATAAATATAAATTAAAATGCCATAAACTCAACAAGACCAAAGGAATCATGGAAAAAATAGAGCTTTAGTAACTTAACCCTTAATTAATCCATATTTTAATTAAATCCATTAATCAATAAATAAATAAATAAATAAATAATATGAATATAAATCAAAATTAAGTTAAAATTGGAGTTATTGAGTCCTCTGCCATGGTGAACTATAGTTTTCTAAAGGTTGGAGCCAACTAATTGGGAAATTAAACATAAACAATGAAATTTAAATTTATAAATATAAAATCACTTATAAAAAAGAAAAGATAATTAAGAGAGTAAACCTCAATTATAATATCTTAATTTCACCCTTTGAAATTCAATAAGTCACTTAAACCAAGTAAGATTATATTTGCAAACTTAAAATTTTGCATTTGAACCCTTTGTCTTCAAATCTATTTTAAAAACATAATATTGCACTTTGAAACTTCAATAGTTTGATCTATTAAATATATAAAATGGAATAGTTAATTTAAATCCTATGTTGAATATCAAAATCCTATAAAAAGATAAAATTTTAATTATGTAAAATATGGAAAATTACATTTTATAAAGTATTGATGATCCTAAATAATCCAATTCATAAAAAAAAAAAAAAAATGAATAACTCATCATCTAAAACACTTCAAGAAAAATTGGTAAATTAACAAAGTTCTAATTAAAGTTAAGTAAAATTAAAGAATTCGCCATCAAAACATTTTGAATGTTGAAAACCCTTAAAATCTAATTAAAAATCATTACCGAAAAACAAAAAGATCAAATCATAACAAAATATATATTAGTAATTCTCCAAATATACAGATATTCCCTGAAAAATAAAAATAAATTTAAACATTTAAAAGTCCTTGAAAAATATTACTGAAAAACAAAATATATATTTGTAATTTTTTAAACCCTCAATCTGAATATTAAAAAGTTTAGGGTTTGTAAAACTCAAATCTAAATGATCAATAATTAAAAAAAAAAAAGAAAAACTTAATAAAGTTAGAATAATTGTAAGTAATTAGAGGTTTATTTGCAATTTCTAGCAAATTACAACCATGCCTCTACTTCTTTTAAACCACCAAAAGCTCTGAAAAATATCAAAAGTGAATCTAAATTTAAGAAAAATTAAAAAAAAAAAAATCCTTGAGAAACCTACATAAAATTTTTATGATTATGGTTGTATAATCTCTAATTATACAAACGCAGTCTATGAGATATGCTTAGATGAGGTAACCATAATTCTTAACAAGCAATCCTCTAATTGTTTATATTCAAGCAGAAAAAAAATTGCAAAAGAACCTGGGACGATCGAACCATGGGATCTTGACCAGGGTTTTCATATAACAAAACTAAAAAAGATGATCCTATTTAGGGCTATAAACGAGCCGAGCTTGAGCAAGCTCAGGCCCGGCTCGTGTTCGGCTCGCTCGAATCTGGCTCGTGTTCGAAATCGGCTCGTGTTCGAAATGACTCGTGAACAGTGTGTTCATGTTCGGCTCGAATTACATTTTCATGTTCGTGTTCGGCTCGAAAATGACTCGTTAGAATATAAAATTATTTAATAAATATTATTTTTT